>CM036535.1:36446766-36453828 GCA_020745685.1 Tautogolabrus adspersus | reverse complement strand
CTGGTTATCAACCTGAGAGGTAAACCCAGAGTTTCAGAGAGCGTGTTCACATAAAAGGGGCGGAGTTAGCTTCATATACCCTATCACAATCATCACAGAGTCTGCTGTCAGCAGATCGTCATATCTACAAACTCTGAACAAACTATCTGAATAATATGAAGAAGTTGAAGACAAACAGGCTCCCAGAGACTAAAGTTACACCGCTGCAGGAACAAATGCAGGAAGGACAACTGGCAGAAACATCAGAGAGTATTAATGTCCAAACTACGGCTTCTTCTATTTGTTCCATCGTTAGTTGACCTTTGAACTGAGCATAATAACTCCTGTTTCTTCTCTGAACTGAATGTGTTGCTCTGACTCTTTCATGTGGAGAGTAGAACAGTTTGAGAAGTTCTATTTCAGCTGCAGCTCTGAGCATCACAAACAGAGCGGCATGGAGACACTAAACATTCATATGAAGATATCATTCAAAGACAGAAGAAGCTCTTCATCATTTAACATCTTCAAAACAACTCAAAGGCTCCGGGGCTTTTTCACTCTCTGTTGAAGGATGAAGGATATCAGTAACAAACAATCATTACCTTTAAGGACTATAATGTTAAATCATACAGGACACATGAAGGGTCCTCCCCCCTCTCCATCAGCTCACAGAGCTCCACCATCAAGAGATCTGATTGGTCAGTGGGCGGAGATTTTCACAGGTTGATCTCTTATCTCCAACATAACCTGGAGCAGGTTAGGTGTGCAGCGTAAGTTACCCAGGTAAGAAGTGAACGACCCTCGTAGGACAGAAAACGCAGGGTTAGGTTAGGCGGAGGGCGCAGCGTCGTCTGGGGGACGCTACGAGGGGCACGGGCACTCGGGGGACGATGGGTATTACAAAATACTTAAAAACACACAGAGGTGTTTCATTAAAGCCCATAAAGACACTGTTAAAGTTTGGATAAAAAGGTGACCGGACCACCGTGCAGGAGAGGCAGGCGGAGCTCTGTAGTTCATTAAAATCCTCCGGTGTCCCAGGACCTCGGATGAAAACACCTGAGGAGCGCCCGGGCGACGGCCATTGCTAAATAAAATATCTATAAATAAAGTTAAAATATAAATATTAGATAAAAGGACGATGCTCCGAATAATAAATGAATACAATTAAAACACATCAACCAATAAATAAGTGCTAAAAGAGATAAACAACAACCATGGTGAAATATATGCAGTCACTTATTCAACTCATCAAAGTAAGATGTGTTTAAATAAATACATGAAGAGTGCAACGACCCGTCAGCAGACACATCCCAGGCTTTTCTAAAAAGAGCTTTATTTAATCAAATGGTTTAAGAGGAGGACTCCCCCCCCCCCCAACGGGACCCCGAGCTGAATGAAAGGAGGAGTAAAAGATTAGTGAAGTGACCTCGCTAACCCCAAATCCTGCTTCGTAGTACAGGCTCTGGGACTGTGGATGTCTTTGGACAGTGAAAAAAACACTGAGGAACTCCTGACCCAACCAACATGTTCCCGGATGAGGAGGCAGAGTCTGATGATCCAGGGGAAATATATCCTTGGCAAAAGTAGTTGTGGTAGTCAAAAAGCTCCTGGGTGGCAAGGCGCCAGGTGTATATGAGCTTCACCTTGAGATACTATAGACCAGGGGTCGGCAACCTTTGTGACATGGAGTGCCAGTTTGAAATTTTCTTCTCATCTAGTGTGCCATTATCAACAATAACGCAAAGATAAATTATGTCACAATTTAATTTTTTTTCCAATATACCTGGAATTTTATTCTCAACAATAACAGTATCTGTATTCTTAACAAAATAGCCACATCAATATTTCAAAGACTGAAAAACAGCTACACATTTAAACTAAAACAAGTGTAGGCTGAGGCAACATCAAATTATCAGATGCCTACCAGACAGTCAGTGTGATCCCTGGCTTTTTCAACAATAACGCAATAGCTGCAGCGGGTGTTGCCATTGTTCACAATATCATGCTCTGTCATTAATTTATGTCAGCACGAAGACAGCGGACAGTGCGCTTGAATTTCAGACACTTTGATCTGAAATTCTCCCGCTGCAACCTGACCAATGGCCACACTCCAACATCAAATCCAGTGGTGTCCTCCGGGTCCTAGTGCCGGCAGACAAAAGACGGTTTTTTTTTTTGGTTTTTTTTAACGGGACAGAAAAAGTGAGTATCATAACACTGAGGTGCCGTGCCAGTGTTTATTCTGCGGCGTGCCAACCGTGGCACGCGTGCCATAGGTTGCCGACCCCTGCTATAGACCCTTGACATTGTTGGGCTGTTGTAGCTGACGCGCCTCTTCAGTGTCGTGTAGCGGTCTGGGGCAAGAGGGTGAAGAGAGAGCTGAGCCTGAAGGCAGATCTTCGTTCCAACCCTCACCTGAGGTCATGAGCTTTGGGTAGTGTCCGAAAAAATAAGATCAGGGATACAAGCAGGAAGCGGCTGAAATGAATTTTCTTCTGGAGGGGGTCTGGGCTCAGCCTAAGAGAGAGGGGGAGGAGCTCAGACATTCGGGGCGAGCTCGGAGTAGAGCCGCTACCCCTTCACAATCGAAAGGAGTCAGTTGAGGGGGTTCGAGCATCTGATCAGGATCCTCCCTGAAGCCCCCCCTTTGGAGGTTTTCCGGTCATGCCTTAACTGGTCTGAATCTGAAGTATACCCAGAGCTCCTTTAGGGATTGTATATCCCTCTGGACTGGGAACACCTTAGAATCCCCCAGGAGGAGCTTGAATATATTGATGGGGAGACGGTTTGGGTCAACTTGCTGCTTTTGAATGGAAGAGCTGAAGACAGTAGCTGGATGGATGACGTTTCTCCTACAACAGTGTCAAACATGATACAGGCTTTCAAAAGTACTGAAATGATCAGATCTCATACTTCAAGATGCTCTGAATCTAAGTCTCAGATCTTCAAACCTCCAACAGATTTCAAACCAATCTTCCATCAGCCTGCGGATGTTCAGTTAGTGTTTGTTATTGAGCTAAAGAAGGTTTGAATGTTCCCAGCTGACAGTTACACCTGAGTAATGGATCTACAGTCAGGATGGTTTTAAGTTCATTCATGAAACGATACCGTAGGTAGATTTGAACTCAAGCCTTAACTTTCTCTTTCTCTCTCTCTCTCAAGGGGGGGCGGAGTCAGCTCTTTGCAAAGACTTGGTGCTCACACTCAGATGGTGTTGTCCTCGGAGGATGAGCCATTCACCCGAATGCTGCCCCCCCCGTGTCCCCGTCAGCCCCTCTGACCCCTCCCCCTCCCGCTCTGACTCTCTCCGATCCTCCCCCGAAGAGGCTGGCTCGGCAGGAAGCAGCTTTGTCGGCCTGCGGGTCGTCGCCAAGTGGTCTTCTAACGGATATTTCTATTCCGGGCGCATCATTAAGGACGCAGGGGACGCCAAGTTCCGTCTACGCTTCGACGACGGCTACGAGTGTGAGGTGGCGGGAAAGGACATCCTGCTGTGTGATCCCATCCCCATGGAAACGGAGGTCACTGCCCTGCTGGAGGACCAGTACTTCAGCGTAGGTGAGGAAGACTTTTAGGATCTTGCCATATTGTCAGTCATTGGTTAGTTGTACAGTTGTTACCATGGTGACACATGGCTGTGTATTCAAGGGGCGGAGCTTCATATTTCACCAGAACATCAACACCTTTAAAAATACCCCTTTTTAGTCAAGTTCATTAACGTTTGTGTGTGTAGGAGTAGTAAAGGACTATAAGACCGAGGGGGAGGAGCTATGGTACAACGTGGAGAGGGACGCCCAGAGACAGTGGTACAACAGGACGTCCATCATCCTGTCTCTGGATCAGGGCAACAAGCTGAGGGAGCAGCACAGCCTAGGACCATACACACCCTCCACCCCCCTCACCAAGGCCTCGGACATCAGCCTCGGTGAGACGCACATACACGCACACACACGTTGGTGTCTCTTTGTGTCTCCATGGTCCTCCTCATTAATCAGCTGTGTGTTCTCCTCAGATAATCTGGTGGAGGGGAAGAGGAGGCGCAGAGGAGGCCCGGTGGGGGAGAACACCCCCCACCGTTGCTCCTCCAGCAGCCCCAGCACCCCCGGCCCGTCTGGGAAGAGGAAGCTGCTGAGCTCAGAGGACGGCAGGACGCCATTCAAGAGGGGGCGCCGTGGAGCAGGAGCCAGAACTGGTACACAGAACTATGACAGAGTCTGAGCAAGGGTGGGGATGGAGGGGGGGGAGGGGGGTCACGTTTGGATCAATTACCATGTAGGATGATTGTTTATATTTTTTAGTGTTTCATTGAGGGATTTGATTTGAATCAACTCCTTCTTCTGTCAGAATCACATTTTAGTTTGATGGTCTTGTGACTCTGAGACGATGTTTTAAAGCTGTATGAACTGTAACGTGTGTGTGTCACTTTAATGTTTTATAAAACAGACTTTTAGCTGAAAGGATCTTTCCCCCGCTTTGTGATGTTTGTGTTGTGTTGTTGTTTTTGTTGTGTTGTGTTGTTGTTTTTGTTGTGTTGTGTTGTGTTGTGTTGTGTTGTGTTGTGTGTGTGTGAGTCCGTGATGTGTTTGAACTGAGACGTACCTGCAGACGTGTCGACCTGCTGCTGCTCACACTGACGGTAACTCCTGATGACATCACGGTGTGGGTCCACAGGTGGAGGGTGTGTGTGTGTGTGTGTGTGTGTGTGTGTGTGTGTGTGTGTGTGTGTGTGTGTTAGCCTCACAGGTGGATTAATTACTTTGTGTGTGTGTAGAGGGTCTGAGTGAATACTCTCTTTAACTTCTCTACATTTGACCTCCTGAACTCGAGCAGAAAAACAACCCCTGCCTTCTGACCTTATTAAGACGTTTCACAGCAAACAACATGTTGATGTTTATAAATCAGCTGCTAATGTTCCCCGCCTCCTTCCCAATGATGGAGCGCCGTGCTGATCCTTTTCACGTCACACTGAATGCTTTCAGCTTCAGGTTAGAATCAGGAGAACCATGGAGGCGTTAAAGAGAAGATTTCTGCTCCGTGTTTCTGACGCTTGTTTTTCTTTTCTATGCAATATTTACCCTGACACTGTGTAAACAACAACAAAACGTCTCACTGTGTAAACAACAAAACATCTCACTGTGTAAACAACAACAAAACATCTCACTGTGTAAACAACAACAAAACGTCTCACTGTGTAAACAACAACAAAACGTCTCACTGTGTAAACAACAAAACATCTCACTGTGTAAACAACAACAAAACATCTCACTGTGTAAACAACAACAACACGTCTCACTGTGTAAACAACAACAAAACGTCTCACTGTGTAAACAACAAAACATCTCACTGTGTAAACAACAACAAAACATCTCACTGTGTAAACAACAACAACACGTCTCACTGTGTAAACAACAACAAAACGTCTCACTGTGTAAACAACAAAACATCTCACTGTGTAAACAACAACAAAACATCTCACTGTGTAAACAACAACAACACGTCTCACTGTGTAAACAACAACAAAACGTCTCACTGTGTAAACAACAACAACACGTCTCACTGTGTAAACAACAACAACACGTCTCACTGTGTAAACAACAAAACATCTCACTGTGTAAACAACAACAACACGTCTCACTGTGTAAACAACAACAAAACGTCTCACTGTGTAAACAACAACAAAACGTCTCACTGTGTAAACAACAAAACATCTCACTGTGTAAACAACAACAACACGTCTCACTGTGTAAACAACAACAAAACGTCTCACTGTGTAAACAACAACAACACGTCTCACTGTGTAAACAACAACAAAACGTCTCACTGTGTAAACAACAACAAAACATCTCACTGTGTAAACAACAACAACACGTCTCACTGTGTAAACAACAACAAAACGTCTCACTGTGTAAACAACAACAAAACGTCTCACTGTGTAAACAACAACAACACGTCTCACTGTGTAAACAACAACAAAACGTCTCACTGTGTAAACAACAACAAAACGTCTCACTGTGTAAACAACAAAACATCTCACTGTGTAAACAACAACAACACGTCTCACTGTGTAAACAACAACAACACGTCTCACTGTGTAAACAACAACACGTCTCACTGTGTAAACAAAAACACGTCTCACGGTGTAAACAACAACACGTCTCACTGTGTAAACAAAAAACACGTCTCACGGTGTAAACAACAACACGTCTCACGGTGTAAACAACAAAACGTCTCACTGTGTAAACAACAACACGTCTCACTGTGTAAACAAAAACACGTCTCACGGTGTAAACAACAACACGTCTCACTGTGTAAACAAAAACACGTCTCACGGTGTAAACAACAACACGTCTCACTGTGTAAACAAAAACACGTCTCACGGTGTAAACAACAACACGTCTCACGGTGTAAACAACAAAACGTCTCACGGTGTAAACAACAACACGTCTCACTGTGTAAACAAAAACACGTCTCACGGTGTAAACAACAACACGTCTCACTGTGTAAACAACACAAACACAAACACGTCTCACTGTGTAAACAATGTAAACACAAACAACACGTCTCACAACGTAAACATCACATCTCACAGTGTGTGTGTGTGTGTGTGTGTGTGTGTGTGTGTGTGTCAGGTCAGCAGACAGGTGTGTTTAACACCTCCGGCAGCGGCACTGACCTCCATGGTCGCTTCGGTGATGATGTCTCGGAGACTCACGGCCCGGTGCCCCTGAACGTCGTACTGTTTCAGGGCTTTGCGTTCATGCTGACGGCGTCGTCGGAGAACGATCGTCTGACCAACAGGAATGACAGCGAGGAGGGTGAGGAAGGCGGTGAGGATTCGTCAGGCTTCGGTTCCCGTGTTGAAGTCTGTAATAATGGTTGTTTCTGTCACAGATTACGTGCAGACGGGACCGTATAATAAAACGTACACCGAGTTTCAGCTGCAGGCGGGCGGAGGATTCGTCCTGCCCAACTTCAATGAGGAGCAGGTGAGAAAACACTTCTTCTTTAAAGCAAGTGAGTGTACACCTGGGGGGTATTCCATCAACGTAGCTAAAGAAAGCCAGGCTCACCTGAAGAAGT
>CM036535.1:36416766-36434266 GCA_020745685.1 Tautogolabrus adspersus | reverse complement strand
GTCTCTCTCTCTCCTCCTCTCTCCCTCTCTTTCCCCCCCGTCTCTCTCTCTCCTCCTCTCTCCCTCTCTTTCCCCCCCGTCTCTCTCTCTCCTCCTCTGTCCCTCTCTTTCCCCCCCGTCTCTCTCTCTCCTCCTCTCTCCCTCTCTTTCCCCCCCCGTCTCTCTCTCTCCTCCTCTCTCCCTCTCTTTCCCCCCCGTCTCTCTCTCTCCTCCTCTCTCCCTCTCTTTCCCCCCCGTCTCTCTCCCTCTCTCTCTCTCCCCCCCCGTCTCTCTCTCTCCTCCTCTCCCTCTCTCTCCCCCCCCGTCTCTCTCTCTCCTCCTCTCTCCCTCTGTCTCTCTCTCTTTCCCCCCCCGTCTCTCTCTCTCCTCCTCTCCCTCTCTCTCCCCCCCCCGTCTCTCTCTCTCCTCCTCTCTCCCTCTCTCTCTCTCTCTTTCCCCCCCCGTCTCTCTCTCTCCTCCTCTCCCTCTCTCTCCCCCCCGTCTCTCTCTCTCCTCCTCTCCCTCTCTCTCCCCCCCCCCCGTCTCTCTCTCTCCTCCTCTCTCAGGCATCCTCGATGTAGCCCGTTCAGGTCTCTCCGTGTCCTCCTGGTGTTTGAGCAGCAGGTGGATCTGTGGTCTCAGCTCATCAGTCTGGGAGGAGGATCGTCTGAGAGACACGTTCAGACCGACAAAGAAGCCGCCGCCTCAGGTACACCAAACACCTGAGACTGAATGTTTTACAATGTTCACTGTCGAGCTCTAAAACGTTTTAATGTTCTTGTTCTTAGATGTTCCTGCAGGGAAGTTTGATGTTGTGGTGACAGACAGCGCCTGTCCCTCATTGGTCCAGAAGGATATGACATCACAGGAAGTCCCACTGGTATCTGCTGAGTGGCTCATCCAGAGCATCATCCGAGGGGAGCGGCTGGGTTTCCATAGCAACCCTCAGTATCGCCATGACTACTCTTCCTCTGTGTGAATCGTCATGTGATCAGTCTGAGTCTGTACATATGTTCACCTTTACCTGTGTGTTTTTATGGACAATAAACTGTGACACGCCCACATTTTAACACCTGTCTGCTGTGCTTACTGAACACACCTACAGATAAACTCAGGTGCGTCTGTTTCTGGACATTAAACTGCAACGCTGCTTTATTCCAACAGTCGGATTTATTCTCCACAGAAACAAACAACAAATATATACACTTTATACACTCAGGTAATCTGCTGGTTATCTCAGGTAATCTGCTGGTTATCTCAGGTAATCTGCTGGTTATCTCAGGTAATCTGCTGGTTATCTCAGGTAATCTGCTCGTTATCTCAGGTAATGTGCTGGTTATCTCAGGTAATCTGCTCGTTATCTCAGGTAATGAGCTGGTTATCTCAGGTAATGAGCTGGTTATCTCAGGTAATCTGCTCGTTATCTCAGGTAATGAGCTGGTTATCTCAGGTAATGAGCTGGTTATCTCAGGTAATCTGCTGGTTATCTCAGGTAATCTGCTGGTTATCTCAGGTAATCTGCTCGTTATCTCAGGTAATCTGCTGGTTATCTCAGGTAATCTGCTCGTTATCTCAGGTAATGAGCTGGTTATCTCAGGTAATGAGCTGGTTATCTCAGGTAATCTGCTCGTTATCTCAGGTAATGAGCTGGTTATCTCAGGTAATGAGCTGGTTATCTCAGGTAATGAGCTGGTTATCTCAGGTAATCTGCTCGTTATCTCAGGTAATGAGCTGGTTATCTCAGGTAATGAGCTGGTTATCTCAGGTAATCTGCTGGTTATCTCAGGTAATCTGCTGGTTATCTCAGGTAATCTGCTCGTTATCTCAGGTAATGAGCTGGTTATCTCAGGTAATCTGCTCGTTATCTCAGGTAATCTGCTCGTTATCTCAGGTAATGAGCTGGTTATCTCAGGTAATGAGCTGGTTATCTCAGGTAATCTGCTCGTTATCTCAGGTAATGAGCTGGTTATCTCAGGTAATGAGCTGGTTATCTCAGGTAATCTGCTCGTTATCTCAGGTAATGAGCTGGTTATCTCAGGTAATGAGCTGGTTATCTCAGGTAATCTGCTCGTTATCTCAGGTAATCTGCTCGTTATCTCAGGTAATGAGCTGGTTATCTCAGGTAATGAGCTGGTTATCTCAGGTAATCTGCTCGTTATCTCAGGTAATGAGCTGGTTATCTCAGGTAATGAGCTGGTTATCTCAGGTAATCTGCTGGTTATCTCAGGTAATGAGCTGGTTATCTCAGGTAATGAGCTGGTTATCTCAGGTAATCTGCTGGTTATCTCAGGTAATCTGCTGGTTATCTCAGGTAATCTGCTAGTTATCTCAGGTAATGAGCTGGTTATCTCAGGTAATCTGCTGGTTATCTCAGGTAATCTGCTGGTTATCTCAGGTAATCTGCTGGTTATCTCAGGTAATCTGCTGGTTATCTCAGGTAATCTGCTGGTTATCTCAGGTAATCTGCTGGTTATCTCAGGTAATCTGCTCGTTATCTCAGGTAATCTGCTGGTTATCTCAGGTAATCTGCTGGTTATCTCAGGTAATGAGCTGGTTATCTCAGGTAATGTGCTGGTTATCTCAGGTAATCTGCTGGTTATCTCAGGTAATCTGCTGGTTATCTCAGGTAATCTGCTGGTTATCTCAGGTAATCTGCTGGTTATCTCAGGTAATCTGCTCGTTATCTCAGGTAATGAGCTGGTTATCTCAGGTAATCTGCTCGTTATCTCAGGTAATCTGCTGGTTATCTCAGGTAATGAGCTGGTTATCTCAGGTAATGAGCTGGTTATCTCAGGTAATCTGCTGGTTATCTCAGGTAATGAGCTGGTTATCTCAGGTAATGAGCTGGTTATCTCAGGTAATCTGCTGGTTATCTCAGGTAATCTGCTGGTTATCTCAGGTAATGAGCTGGTTATCTCAGGTAATCTGCTGGTTATCTCAGGTAATCTGCTGGTTATCTCAGGTAATCTGCTGGTTATCTCAGGTAATCTGCTGGTTATCTCAGGTAATCTGCTGGTTATCTCAGGTAATCTGCTGGTTATCTCAGGTAATCTGCTGGTTATCTCAGGTAATCTGGTTATCGCAGGTGTGTTTCTCAAAGATGGCCAACTTGTAATCCTCAGCGTTCTTCTTAAACACTGAAACAACAAGTTTGAATGGATTAACATCAACATGTTCAGAGAGTTTCAATGATGTCAAACACGAGCGTGATGTTTGGGGGGGGTCCTACCTGCCCAGCGTGCCTCCGGCCTGCGTGTAGTACTTGTTGTAGTCCAGTCTCAGTAAGAGCTGAGCTAAATCAGAGTTGATCTGATGGTTCCTGACACTCGACAGGATTTTAAACAGCAGAGACGACTGGCGTCTGAAACCCTGAAACATGAACACGGTTAGACATTTTTTTTAAGTTTTATTGTTAAATCAAAAAATGAGTTTACCTTGACCAGGATGTCGAGCTGAGCGCCCCCCCTTTCGTCCAGAGAGGAAACACTCTGACTGACCAGAGAGCAGAAACTGAGACACAGCTCCAGGATCTCATTAAGACAGTGGAACACCTGAGGACACACACACCTGTATTAACACCTGTACTCCTCACTGATTGGGTTTGAAAATAATAATGATCTTATTTCATGTCAATGAGGATTCATGTAAACCGGTTTGAGCAGGATGAAGGACTGGGCCAGCAGGTTACTGAGGAAGTGATCGTGAGCCAGTCTGATGCTCTCAAAGTCTCTGGTGGAGTTAATCTGCTGCAGCAGCTGAGAGAACTGAGACTCCAACACATCCACCTGCACACAGAGACACACACAGAGACACACACAGAGACACACACAGAGACACACACAGAGACACACACAGAGACACACAGAGACACACAGAGAGACACACAGAGACACACACAGAGACACACAGAGACACACAGAGACACACACAGAGACACACACAGAGACACACACAGAGACACACACAGAGACACACAGAGACACACACAGAGACACACACAGAGACACACACAGAGACACACAGCAAGTCTGAAGTCAACACTGTTCACCTTTGTCAGTGAGATGATTCTAAGGTCACACATTCTTCACCTCTATTTTCAGGACAAGCTTTTGAGGTGTTTGTTTGGAAATAGAAACAGAATTGTTTTAAAGTGCACAGCTATGAAGGTCAATATATTCTGACAGATATACTGAACTGATATCGTGTTGGAGGAAAGAAGCAGAATTTGAATTATCTTTATTTTGCAGTTTCTTCTGCCTCTCTGTCAGAAGAAATGGCTCCATCCCGTCCAGTCTAGACGGCAATGTCTCAGGCCACAGGTGATCCCCCAGCAAGAAGGCGAAGTGTGGCAAGCTGTCTTCTACCGCTAGATCAGCGGACCACTGAAGTTGCCCAGATAAAAACTCATGCAGCCAAGTTTGGGCTAGGTGGCCTGCTGGTGGTTGAGCCTACCATTGCCTTCCTCATGTATCCCTCTGCGAGGCTCTGAGGCTAGATTCCAGATGCCCTCAACCCCAATGGCGTGTCACAGACCGCCTTCCTGCCAAGGCATGTGACAGAGCGGCAAGCTTGGGATGTATTGGTAACTCCCTCTCCTACCTCATGCTGGCCCTCTCAGCTGTCCTGAAGCAGACTGCGGAGGAAACATCCACTACCAGTCTGAGTGTTGCCACAATACAGGCACTGGAACTTGGGCATCTGATGAACACTCTGGTCTAGACGCACCATCCTGTTGCTTGCACATTCGCCCTTGTCAGAGACGGGGGAGCTTTTTGGTACAGCTGCTGTACAGGTCATGGAACGGACAATCGAAGCCAATCAGGCCAGGCCCTCTTACGCCTGCAGTCCCAGGGCACGAAGATTTTGCCTTATCTGGACTACAGGCTGATCTGTGCACCATCCCGTTCCCTGGTGGTCAATGACACAGCTCTCCTCTTCTGCCATGTGGCTCAGCTGGGACTCTCTAAACCCTTCACAGAGCACAACATTCATCGGGCTGGCTCTGAACATTGTCAATATGAAGGCTTGTCCATCACAGCAGCGCGTCAACAACATCCTCAACCTCCTGCCCTACGGCCTCTTTCTTCTCCTTTTGGGCAAGTTGACAGCTGCCTCAGCAGTTCTACCGCTTGGTCTACTGTCATTATGCCCCTTGTTTAGAAGGCTAAACAGCTTGATCTACTTGGTTGCCAAGTGGCATAGGTTGCAGACTTCCTCTCCCGTGAAATGCCCCCACCACAGGAGTGGCGACCCCACCCAGAGATGGTACAGAGCATCTAGGGCCTCTGGCTCAAGGGTGACCAGAACAGGCTCTATATGCCTTTCCACCATGTTCCCTTATATTGCCAACATTCCTTAAAGGGGCAAATATGTAACTTTCAAAAATACTGTGTTTGTAGTGATACCACATGGCCGTCAGGCGATGATTTATATAAAGCTACAGGTTACATCTATGTGTAACTTTTTACCTGTATAAATGGTTTTTTATCGCCCACTAATAAGCGAACGTTTAACTGAAGTGTAAAAGTCGATGTTCACTGTCTATCTGTGTTGCCTGTATACAACTTGCCCGGGTCCGATTCTCCGCTGAAGCTCCAGGCAGTGTCATTTTATTTGCGTTCTCAACGTCCTCCTCACTCCGCTCCGCTTACAGAAATCAACAGTACAAACTACAAACTCATCACACACTCCCGGTCTTCACCTGCACAGCCAGAGGCCGCCTTCCCCACACTTCTATCCGTCCTAGGAGCTCTCACAGGCGGACAAACTCATCACACACTCCTGCTCTCAGGCAGTGCCTGCTGAGACTGTCGTTTGTAGGATGGAGAATGAGACACACAGACTCTCACATGTGTATGACCACTTACCTCCTCTGGAAACATTATGCCGGTAAATATCCAGAGTTTCAGGGGCCATGTTGATGCTCGTTTGTGTACGTACGAGCACGTATGACGAGCACGCGAGGGAGAGCGAGCAACAGGTTACTGGTGCAGTTTGCCTGACGGCCATGCGGTATCACTACAAACGCAGTATTTTTGAAAGTTACATATAGCACCTTTAAAGTGCTCCATCGAGGACACAGACTTCTTCTGTTGTCCCCACTCTGGCCAGTCAGGACTCTGTTTCCACTGCTTAACAAACCATGCTGCGGGACTCCCTGGCACCTCACTAGCAGGAAGGGTCTCCTTCCTCCTGTCTCAGCATGAAGGTCGGGTTTGGCATCCCCACCCCTGTCGCCTCTGGTTATGGGTAGTAGAGATACACGCCCTCTGTATGAGCAACTCCTGTCTGTGATGGAACTCAGAGGGTCTCCACATCATTGGCAATTCTCAGAGAAGTGCCCTAGGGGAACAAATGTGCAGCAGCCTCGTAGGCATTGCCGAGCATGTTCACAAGATACCACTGAGTAAATCTGGCAACCTCTCATCCACTGGGCAGTGGGCATAGTCCCAAGGCCAGGCCAGGTTGGTCCATGGGTCACTGCCAGAGTTCTAAATTACCCAGAACCTGTGAGATCCAAGAAGAGCGCTCAGATGACACTGGTAGTTATACCTGTCCGAGAGTTCACATATAGATATAAATACTCAAACTGCGCTTCTGTGAGATGAGATCCAGGGTTTGTAAAACGGTGGTTACCTTGGTAACCCTCTAATTTCATTAGAGTTAATTCATATCACACACACACGCTCTGGCTCTCACCTGGAGGTAGTACTGCAGATTGTCGATGAGGAAGGCCATGTGGTTACGGAGCCTCCACTTCACAGCGTCCATCTGGCTGGACTTCAGGTGTTTCCTCTGCATCTGCAGAGCCCAACACATCTGCAGCTGAGACTGAACACGCCGCACGCTTAGCAGGTACCTGAACACAACGTTATACCTGAGGGAGGAGGAGATGACGGGGGTCAGCAGCTGGTCTCACAGATTCCAACACATTTTAAACATGCTTACATAGAGAGTATTTCACGTGTTATAAAACGTGCTAACCGTCCGTCCTTACTTCTCTAACACAGCGGGGGTGAACAGGATATGCAGAGGCCACTGAACCTTGTAAGTGAGACCAAGAGCTGCCCAGCCAGTGGGCGGAGCCTCACGTGGAGATGTGTCCTGAGGGGGCGTGGCTCCATCTCTGGGACCTGACGACTCTGAGAACAGACAGGACATTCGTAAACTCATCTCAGATTATTGATCCCTTTATCTGCATTTTTTCATCTGTACAGTGTGCTCCAGCTCAGGTGTTTGTCGCTCACAGACTGATCTCAGGTGAGCTCACCTTTACAGTCTTTCCCCTGGTAGTCCACAGTGAGGTGCAGCAGAGGCAGCAGGTTATCATCGTCCAGCAGAACTTTATGAGCCGCCTGCTGAAACGCCACGTTCACATCTGAGGAACAGGAAATACATGACAATAAAATACACACAGGTGTGTGTCCGTTCTGTGTTTGAGAGTGAATTCTTTGTTTACTGATATATAAACCCTGCAGGATATCTGTGTGTGTGTTTGTGTCTGTGGGTGTGTGTTACCGTGCTCGGTGACAGCTGTGGGAGGAGTCTTGAGCATGTGCTGAGCGAGGTCGATGAACACCTGGTAGAGCTCTCCTCGACCCAGCAGGTAAAAATCTTTGATGATCTAAAGATTGATTTGATTAAATGATGAGTTTTTTTTACAGATTTATCATCTGTTAACCGTGGGGAGGCTGGAACCAACCTTAAGCTGCTCCAGCAGGTCCGCCTCCTCCACCATCAGAGTCCACAGGTGCTGCAGGCCAGACACATGTTAGCATGTTAGCTTAGCATAAATATAATGTGATATAAACAGCAGTGCTTCATCTGACCTCAGCCACCGTGCTCCTGATATGATCGATTAAATTCTCAAAGTCGACGAGGCTGAAGAGCGGCTGCTGTTTGAGTCTGTGCAGCTCTGCAGCAAACGTGTCCTCCTGGTGCTTCAGGATCGACCCTGACGCACACACACACGCGCGCACACACACACACACACACACACGAAACAAAGAAAACTGATTTCAGCTCTCTGACTCCTCAAACCTTCAGCCTCATAAACACACATCGTCATAAACATTCATGATTATAAACACAGTGTGTAGTTCATGTTGAGTACCGGCTCTGGACGGGCTGTGGTTGTGGTTTTCAAACATCTGGACCGACTCTCCCACAAACAGGATGTTCTCGGCCACTCGGATCGGGATGTAGGAGGGTAACATCTCCGAGCGCAGAGAGAACTGCTGCAGGGACGGAGCCAGCATGTTCTCCTCCTCCACCAGCCTCTGGAACACACACACACATTTACACACATGTTCTCCTCCTCCACCAGCCTCTGGAACACACACACATTTACACACATGTTCTCCTCCTCCACCAGCCTCTGGAACACACACACATTTACACACATGTCCTCCTCCTCCACCAGCCTCTGGAACACACACACACATTTACACACATGTCCTCCTCCTCCACCAGCCTCTGGAACACACACACACATTTACACACATGTTCTCCTCCTCCACCAGCCTCTGGAACACACACACATTTACACACATGTCCTCCTCCTCCACCAGCCTCTGGAACACACACACATTTACACACATGTCCTCCTCCTCCACCAGCCTCTGGAACACACACACACATTTACACACATGTCCTCCTCCTCCACCAGCCTCTGGAACACACACACATTTACACACATGTTCTCCTCCTCCACCAGCCTCTGGAACACACACACATTTACACACATGTCCTCCTCCTCCACCAGCCTCTGGAACACACACACATTTACACACATGTTCTCCTCCTCCACCAGCCTCTGGAACACACACACATTTACACACATGTTCTCCTCCTCCACCAGCCTCTGGAACACACACACACATTTACACACATGTTCTCCTCCTCCACCAGCCTCTGGAACACACACACACATTTACACACATGTTCTCCTCCTCCACCAGCCTCTGGAACACACACACATTTACACACATGTCCTCCTCCTCCACCAGCCTCTGGAACACACACACACATTTACACACATGTCCTCCTCCTCCACCAGCCTCTGGAACACACACACATTTACACACATGTTCTCCTCCTCCACCAGCCTCTGGAACACACACACATTTACACACATGTCCTCCTCCTCCACCAGCCTCTGGAACACACACACACATTTACACACATGTTCTCCTCCTCCACCAGCCTCTGGAACACACACACACATTTACACACATGTCCTCCTCCTCCACCAGCCTCTGGAACACACACACACATTTACACACATGTCCTCCTCCTCCACCAGCCTCTGGAACACACACACATTTACACACATGTTCTCCTCCTCCACCAGCCTCTGGAACACACACACACATTTACACACATGTCCTCCTCCTCCACCAGCCTCTGGAACACACACACATTTACACACATGTTCTCCTCCTCCACCAGCCTCTGGAACACACACACACATTTACACACATGTTCTCCTCCTCCACCAGCCTCTGGAACACACACACATTTACACACATGTTCTCCTCCTCCACCAGCCTCTGGAACACACACACACATTTACACACATGTCCTCCTCCTCCACCAGCCTCTGGAACACACACACATTTACACACATGTTCTCCTCCTCCACCAGCCTCTGGAACACACACACACATTTACACACATGTCCTCCTCCTCCACCAGCCTCTGGAACACACACACATTTACACACATGTCCTCCTCCTCCACCAGCCTCTGGAACACACACACACATTTACACACATGTTCTCCTCCTCCACCAGCCTCTGGAACACACACACACATTTACACACATGTTCTCCTCCTCCACCAGCCTCTGGAACACACACACACATTTACACACATGTTCTCCTCCTCCACCAGCCTCTGGAACACACACACATTTACACACATGTTCTCCTCCTCCACCAGCCTCTGGAACACACACACATTTACACACATGTCCTCCTCCTCCACCAGCCTCTGGAACACACACACACATTTACACACATGTTCTCCTCCTCCACCAGCCTCTGGAACACACACACACATTTACACACATGTTCTCCTCCTCCACCAGCCTCTGGAACACACACACATTTACACACATGTCCTCCTCCTCCACCAGCCTCTGGAACACACACACATTTACACACATGTTCTCCTCCTCCACCAGCCTCTGGAACACACACACATTTACACACATGTTCTCCTCCTCCACCAGCCTCTGGAACACACACACATTTACACACATGTTCTCCTCCTCCACCAGCCTCTGGAACACACACACACATTTACACACATGTCCTCCTCCTCCACCAGCCTCTGGAACACACACACACATTTACACACATGTTCTCCTCCTCCACCAGCCTCTGGAACACACACACACATTTACACACATGTTCTCCTCCTCCACCAGCCTCTGGAACACACACACACATTTACACACATGTTCTCCTCCTCCACCAGCCTCTGGAACACACACACACATTTACACACATGTCCTCCTCCTCCACCAGCCTCTGGAACACACACACACATTTACACACATGTTCTCCTCCTCCACCAGCCTCTGGAACACACACACATTTACACACATGTTCTCCTCCTCCACCAGCCTCTGGAACACACACACACATTTACACACATGTCCTCCTCCTCCACCAGCCTCTGGAACACACACACACATTTACACACATGTCCTCCTCCTCCACCAGCCTCTGGAACACACACACACATTTACACACATGTTCTCCTCCTCCACCAGCCTCTGGAACACACACACACATTTACACACATGTCCTCCTCCTCCACCAGCCTCTGGAACACACACACATTTACACACATGTTCTCCTCCTCCACCAGCCTCTGGAACACACACACATTTACACACATGTCCTCCTCCTCCACCAGCCTCTGGAACACACACACACATTTACACACATGTTCTCCTCCTCCACCAGCCTCTGGAACACACACACATTTACACACATGTCCTCCTCCTCCACCAGCCTCTGGAACACACACACACATTTACACACATGTTCTCCTCCTCCACCAGCCTCTGGAACACACACACACATTTACACACATGTTCTCCTCCTCCACCAGCCTCTGGAACACACACACACATTTACACACATGTTCTCCTCCTCCACCAGCCTCTGGAACACACACACATTTACACCCACACCATCTCTGAGGTCTGGATGTAGTCTGGACTCCTCACCAGGTCCTGCAACTCTCTGAGCTGTTTCCCACTCAGACCTCCTAGACCCAGGTCCTCCTCCTCCTCCTCCTGGTTAGCAGCTGCTCCTCCTGCACTGGGACCCTGTTTCACGAAGAATTCCTCGCTCTGATCCAACAGCAAACCATGAAGCATCCACGCCGCCAGCTGTTTGTACATCACGCCATGACACACGGCCAGGATCCTACAGAGATGATGAATGTGCACTGAATAATGGACATCACATTGTAATATATGTAAACTGGTATTTTTCAGTTGTAGCTGATAACGCCTCCCTTCAATATAACGTCATGGTTATGAGAGAACTCTAAAACCTACGGTGGCCCTGAAGGTCAACTGCAAAAACATTTGAGTTTCTTTAAATGTTCTGATGAGAAAACTATAAATGAAAAATAAAACTATAAAAAGGTGAGCAAGGAGCGGACTCACTTTTCTAACGCCATGCGAACAGGTGGAAGACCGCCACAGCTGTGTTTGTACACCGTCTCCAGGATCTGACAGCCGTGGATCTAAACACAACAATAACAACAATAACAACAATAACAACAACAACAACAATAATAACAACAACAACAACGTGTTCATGAATCATGTTCAGCACCTTCTGTGATTTTATTGTCTCCACCACGACCATCACAGACGGAAACAGCAGCTGGAACTGAACATACACACACACACACACACACACACACACACACACACACACACACACACACACACACACACACACACACACACACACACACACACACACACACACACACACACACACACACACACACACACACACACACACACACACACACACACACACACACACACACACACACACACACACACACACACACACACACACACACACACACACACACACACACACACACACACGTTTGTTTACCTGTCAGTGTCTGCAGTTTGTTCATTAAGGTAAACATTTTAGTGATGGTTTTTGTTTACCTGGTCGAGTTTGTAATTGACGTGAGATATGGTCAGGTGAGGATCTCCGAGAAACTGAAACATGGAAAAAAAAATTATGAGCTTCCAGTCACATGATCCACTGTCAACATTCAAGAAAACACCTCACACATCTATTTCCTGAGACAGGTGGGTCACAGGTGTGTCACAGGTGGGTCACAATTGTGTCACAAGAGGGTCACAGGTGTGTCACAAGAGGGTCACAGGTGTGTCACATGTGGGTCACAGGTGTGTCACATGTGGGTCAAAGGTGGGTCACAGGTGAGTCACAAGAGGGTCACAGGTGAGTTACAGGTGGGTCACAAGTGGGTCACAGGTGTGTCACAGGTGGGTCACAGGTGGGTCACAAGAGAGTCACAGGTGGGTCACAATTGTGTCACAAGAGGGTCACAGGTGGGTCACAGGTGTGTCACATGTGGGTCACAGGTGTGTCACATGTGGGTCACAGGTGGGTCACAGGTGTGTCACATGTGGGTCACAGGTGTGTCACAAGAGGGTCACAGGTGTGTCACATGTGGGTCAAAAGTGGGTCACAGGTGAGTCACAAGAGGGTCACAGGTGAGTTACAGGTGGGTCACAAGTGGGTCACAGGTGTGTCACAGGTGTGTCACAGGTGGGTCACAGGTGGGTCACAAGAGAGTCACAGGTGGGTCACAATTGTGTCACAAGAGGGTCACAGGTATGTCACATGTGGGTCACAGGTGTGTCACAAGTGGGTCACAGGTGGGTCACTTATACCGTCGAAAATCGCCAACTTTCGCCAGACACACCTGAGGAAACTGAACACTGTTCTCCAACAGAAGGCGCGAGCCGATACTCGTTGGTGTTTTTTGATGTTGTAGCCCTATGAATTAAAGTGCCTGGACCCGGATTATTTATACCAACATGTTTTGGTCTTAAGTTTTCCTCCCCCTTGTTTACTGTTCACAGTTTGGATTAAAGCACAGATCAGGGGCCTGTACTACGAAGAGAGGTCAACAGACCCGGGTCTCTTTGGGTGATCTGGGGCCTGTACTACGAAGAGAGGTCAACAGACCCGGGTCTCTTTGGGTGATCAGGGGCCTGTACTACGAAGAGAGGTCAACAGACCCGGGTCTCTTTTGGTGATCAGGGGCCTGTACTACGAAGAGAGGTCAACAGACCCGGGTCTCTTTGGGTGATCAGGGGCCTGTACTACGAAGAGAGGTCAACAGACCCGGGTCTCTTTGGGTGATCTGGCTTCACTAACCCTGACATAAGAGATCCTGATTAACAGTCACATGAAGCTGGTTATCAACCTGAGAGGTAAACCCAGAGTTTCAGAGAGCACGTTCACATAAAAGGGCGGAGTTATCTTCATATAACCTATCACAATCATCACAGCGTCTGCTGTCAGCAGATCGTCATATCTACAAACTCTGAACAAACTATATTAACAATATAAATACGTTGAAGACAAACAGGCTCCCAGAGACTAAAGTTACACCGCTGCAGGAACAAATAGCATAAAAAAGAAACATCAGAGAGTATTAATGTCCAAACTACGGCTTCTTCTATTTGTTCCATCGTTAGTTGACCTTTGAACTGAGCATAATAACTCCTGTTTCTTCTCTGAACTGAATGTGTTGCTCTGACTCTTTCATGTGGAGAGTAGAACAGTTTGAGAAGTTCTATTTCAGCTGCAGCTCTGAGCATCACAAACAGAGCGGCATGGAGACACTAAACATTCATATGAAGATATCATTCAAAGACAGAAGAAGCTCTTCATCATTTAACATCTTCAAAACAACTCAAAGGCTCCGGGGCTTTTTCACTCTCTGTTGAAGGATGAAGGATATCAGTAACAAACAATCATTACCTTTAAGGACTATAATGTTAAATCATACGGGACACATGAAGGGTCCTCCCCCCTCTCCATCAGCTCACAGAGCTCCACCATCAAGAGATCTGATTGGTCAGTGGGCGGAGATTTTCACAGGTTGATCTCTTATCTCCAACATAACCTGGAGCAGGTTAGGCGTGCAGCGTAAGTTACCGTGGTGATATATCCTGGAAAGAAGTGAACGACCCTCGTAGGACTGAAAACCCAGGGTTAACCCTGAAGTGACCTCGCTAACCCCAAATCCTGCTTCGTAGTACAGACCCCTGGTCTCTGAAGAACGCTAACACTCTGCAGTTTCACAACGTGTTATAAGGCCGCCCCCCGTTACAGGCCACAGTCTGAGTTAGAAACGCTCTTCCTTCTGTCGGGATGCGAGGTATTGAATCTCTATATTAATAGTTTAACCTTTAGGTTATTTACCTTTGAATGATTCAGTATAGTTTAATAGTACGAGTCAGCATTGAAAGCAGTTTGTTACATCTGTCTAAATAGAGCAGAAATATGTTGCCAACGTTCATTTCCTGTGGAATTTGCAGGAGTTTGTCTGCAACTTTTGATCATTCAAAACAATTGAAATAGATTTGGTGTGTAGGACTTTGATTTTTGTTGCCGTGGTATCAAACAGGTACGGATATCGTTTGATAGTTTAAACTGTGGTATCAGGAGTTTGTTGGCAGCATGGTTTGTAAAATAATCTTTAAAGGTGCACTATGTTGTTTTGGTAGAGAATTGTGAAAGTTGGAGAAGTGTACAGATTCTGTGGTACCCTGAGGCTAAATACACCTTTAGCGTCTTTACTCTGAGAAACTACAAGAACAGTTCTCAGATAGAGATGCTGGCTCAGTCTGGAAGGGTCTCAGACAGCTCACCAGCTACAAGCCTAAAACCCCCCACTCTGTAAGTGACCTGCGTCTGGCCAACAACCTGAACGAGTTCTACTGTCGCTTTGAAAGACAATGGGACAGCCCGGAAACCAACGACTCCACTCCACAACTCACCTCCCCCACCACAACAGGGTCTCAGGACTCTCAACGAGCCCTAACAGCCCTCTCTCCCCACACCCCAGCGACACCTCTTTCAGTCACTGAAAGAGATGTAAATAAGATCTTCAAGAGACAGAACCCCCGCAAAGCAGCTGGACCAGACTCTGTCTCTCCCTCCACCTTGAAGCACTGTGCTGATCAGCTGTCTCCAGTCTTCAAAGACATTTTTAACACCTCATTGGAGACATGCCACGTGCCAGCCTGCTTCAAGTCCTCCACCATCATCCCTGTCCCCAAAAAAACCAAGGACCACAGGACTTAATGACTTCAGACCCGTCGCCCTGACCTCTGTGGTGATGAAGTCCTTTGAGCGCCTGGTGCTTTCACACCTCAAAGACATCACAGACCCCCTCCTGGACCCCCTTCAGTTCGCCTACAGAGCCAACAGGTCTGTTGACGACGCTGTCAACCTGGCCCTCCACTCCATCCTCAAGCATCTGGACTCAGCAGGAACCTACGCCAGGATCCTGTTTGTGGATTTCAGCTCTGCTTTCAACACAATAATCCCGGCCCTGCTCCAGGACAAGCTCTCCCAGCTGAACGTGCCTGACTCCACCTGCAGGTGGATCACAGACTTCCTGTCTGACAGGAGACAGCAGGTGAAGCTGGGGAAGAATGTCTCGGACAGCAGGACCATCAGCACTGGCTCCCCTCAAGGCTGCGTTCTTTCTCCTCTGCTCTTCTCCCTGTACACTAACAGCTGCACCTCCAGTCACCAGTCTGTCAAGCTCCTCAAGTTCGCAGACGACACCACCCTCATTGGACTCATCTCTGGTGGGGACGAGTCTGCCTACAGGTGGGAGGCTGACCATCTGGTGACCTGGTGCAGTGAAAACAACCTAGAGCTTAACGCTCTGAAGACAGTGGAGATGGTTGTGGACTTCAGGAAGAACGCAGCCGCCCTCAGCCCCAGCCCCATCACCATCGGTGACTCCACGGTGTCTACTGTGGAGTCTTTCCGCTTCCTGGGGACCACCATCGCCCAGGACCTCAAGTGGGAGCTGAACATCACCTCCCTCATCAAGAAAGGACAGCAGAGGATGTACTTCCTGCAGCAGCTGAAGAAGTTCAACCTGCCAAAGACCATGATGGTGCACTTCTACACTGCCATCATCGAGTCCATCCTCTCCTCCTCCATCACAGTCTGGTACGTTGCAGCCACAGCAAGAGACAAGTGCAGGCTGCAGTGCATCATCCGCTCTGCAGAGAAGGTGATTGGCTGCAATCTACCATCTCTCCACGACCTGTACACCTCCAGGACCCTGAGGCGTGCAGGTAAGATTGTGGCCGACCCCTCTCACCCCGCACATGGACTGTTTGAGACTCTCCCCTCTGGTAAGAGGCTGCGGTCCATCAGGACCAAAACCTCTCTCCACAAGAACAGTTTCTTCCCCTCTGCTGTCAGCCTCATGAACAATGTCCCTGCCCCCCCCCCTCCTCCCACATAACACAGACTCTCATCAGCCCCACAGTCAGAAAACATCTCAGTGATGTGAAGGCTGGAACTGTTTTTATGAGTTACATTAACGCTCACTGGACTTTACATTCTTTACATGCACTCCATCACAGCTTGTAGATTTTGTTATTTTTTATTATTATTCTTTATTTTTGACATTTTTTAAATTCTATTGTTTATATTGGTACATTTATTATATTTTATTTTATTTAAGTTCTTGCTTTTTTTGGCTGTATTTCCCTGTTAACTGTTTTTTGCACCAACACACCAAGACTAACTCCTTGTATGTGTAAATGTACTTGGCAATAAACACGATTCTGATTCTGATTCTGATTCTGATTCTGAGGTATTTGTTCATAACTCTAGACACAAACTGTCCTCAGAGGAAAATCTGGAAAAGTGTTTGAAGATAAAATGCTACGCGAGAAGTTATGGTGGTTGGCCCGCAACAGTGAAACCGTAACTCTACTGGTAGCTTTTGTTTGTTTGTTTGTTTGTTTGTTTGTGGCCACCTCCTCCCACATACACATCAATAGGGCCCCATTGTACAGGTCGCCCTGAAATCCTGGCTGCACTAGTTTCCTGTTAGGGGCTGGTGACAGGAGAGGGTCAAGTGAAAAGTCAAATAACTTGTTTTTATGTTAAGATAACACTCTTAAGAAGATATAAATGACATATTTGAATGATTGGTGTCCTTACTTAAAAAATGGCAGACTTTGATATACATACATTTGGAACTTTTGTGTCAGTTTTCAATTTTCGCCTAAACTACATGTGTTTTTAAGTGTCTATATTTCAAGAATTTAAAATGGTATTGATAAAAACTTTGCTTAATTGTAATTAATAATTACCTGTGAGCATCCTGTCCAAAATTGGTGACATTCTGATTTTGATTTCAAGAGATACGTGTGATAAGGCAGGAGCTG
>CM036535.1:36396766-36409266 GCA_020745685.1 Tautogolabrus adspersus | reverse complement strand
AAGTGTGTGTTGTTACAGGTGTGTGTTGTTGCAGGTGTGTTTCCTTCTCAAAGTGTGTGTTGTTGCAGGTGTGTTTCCTTCTCAAAGTGTGTGTTGTTGCAGGTGTGTTTCCTTCTCAAAGTGTGTGTTGTTGCAGGTGTGTTTCCTTCTCAAAGTGTGTGTTGTTGCAGGTGTGTTTCCTTCTCAAAGTGTGTGTTGTTACAGGTGTGTGTTGTTGCAGGTGTGTTTGCTTCTCAAAGTGTGTGTTGTTGCAGGTGTGTTTGCTTCTCAAAGTGTGTGTTGTTACAGGTGTGTGTTGTTGCAGGTGTGTTTCCTTCTCAAAGTGTGTGTTGTTGCAGGTGTGTTTCCTTCTCAAAGTGTGTGTTGTTGCAGGTGTGTTTCCTTCTCAAAGTGTGTGTTGTTGCAGGTGTGTTTCCTTCTCAAAGTGTGTGTTGTTGCAGGTGTGTTTGCTTCTCAAAGTGTGTGTTGTTACAGGTGTGTGTTGTTGCAGGTGTGTTTGCTTCTCAAAGTGTGTGTTGTTGCATTGTGTCTGTTGTTGTTACAGTGGGCCTGTTGTTGTTGTTGCAGTGTGTCTGTTGTTGTTGCAGTGGGTCTGTTGTTGTTGCAGTGGGTCTGTTGTTGTTACAGTGGGTCTGTTGTTGTTGCAGTGGGTCTGTTGTTGTTGCAGTGGGTCTGTTGTTATTACAGTGGGTTTGTTGTTGTTACAGTGGGTCTGTTGTTGTTGCAGTGGGTCTGTTGTTGTTGCAGTGGGTCTGTTGTTGTTGCAGTGGGTCTGTTGTTGTTGCAGTGTGTCTGTTGTTGTTACAGTGGGTCTGTTGTTGTTGCAGTGTGTCTGTTGTTGTTGCAGTGGGTCTGTTGTTGTTGCAGTGGGTCTGTTGTTGTTGCAGTGGGTCTGTTGTTGTTGCAGTGGGTCTGTTGTTGTTACAGTGGGTCTGTTGTTGTTTCAGTGTGTCTGTTGTTGTTGCAGTGGGTCTGTTGTTGTTGCAGCAGTGTGTCTGTTGTTGCAGCAGTGTGTCTGTTGTTGCAGTGGGTCTGTTGTTGTTACAGTGGGTCTGTTGTTGTTGCAGTGTGTCTGTTGTTGTTGCAGTGGGTCTGTTGTTGTTGCAGTGGGTCTGTTGTTGTTACAGTGGGTCTGTTGTTGTTGCAGTGTGTCTGTTGTTGTTGCAGTGGGTCTGTTGTTGTAACAGTGGGTCTGTTGTGGGTCTGTTGTTGTTGCAGTGGGTCTGTTGTTGTTGCAGTGTGTCTGTTGTTGTTGCAGTGGGTCTGTTGTTATTACAGTGGGTTTGTTGTTGTTACAGTGGGTCTGTTGTTGTTGCAGTGGGTCTGTTGTTGTTGCAGTGGGTCTGTTGTTGTTGCAGTGGGTCTGTTGTTGTTGCAGTGGGTCTGTTGTTATTACAGTGGGTCTGTTGTTGTTACAGTGGGTCTGTTGTTGTTGCAGTGTGTCTGTTGTTGTTGCAGTGGGTCTGTTGTTATTACAGTGGGTTTGTTGTTGTTGCAGTGGGTCTGTTGTTGTTACAGTGGGTCTGTTGTTGTTGCAGTGGGTCTGTTGTTGTTGCAGTGGGTCTGTTGTTGTTGCAGTGGGTCTGTTGTTGTTGCAGTGGGTCTGTTGTTGTTGCAGTGGGTCTGTTGTTATTACAGTGGGTTTGTTGTTGTTACAGTGGGTCTGTTGTTGTTGCAGTGGGTCTGTTGTTGTTACAGTGGGTCTGTTGTTGTTGCAGTGGGTCTGTTGTTGTTGCAGTGGGTCTGTTGTTGTTGCAGTGGGTCTGTTGTTGTTGCAGTGGGTCTGTTGTTGTTGCAGTGGGTCTGTTGTTGTTGCAGTGGGTCTGTTGTTGTAACAGTGGGTCTGTTGTGGGTCTGTTGTTGTAACAGTGGGTCTGTTGTTGTTGCAGTGGGTCTGTTGTTATTACAGTGGGTTTGTTGTTGTTGCAGTGGGTCTGTTGTTGTTGCAGTGGGTCTGTTGTTGTAACAGTGGGTCTGTTGTTGTTACAGTGGGTCTGTTGTTGTTGCAGTGGGTCTGTTATTACAGTGGGTTTGTTGTTGTTACAGTGGGTCTGTTGTTGTTACAGTGGGTCTGTTGTTGTTGCAGTGTGTCTGTTGTTATTACAGTGGGTTTGTTGTTGTTACAGTGGGTCTGTTGTTACAGTGGGTTTGTTGTTGCAGCAGTGTGTCTGTTGTTGTTACAGTGGGTCTGTTGTTGTTGCAGTGGGTCTGTTGTTGTTGCAGTGTGTCTGTTGTTGTTGCAGTGTGTCTGTTGTTGTTACAATGGGTCTGTTGTTGTTGCAGTGTGTCTGTTGTTGTTTCAGTGGGTCTGTTATTGTTGCAGTGTGTCTGTTGTTTCAGCAGTGTGTCTGTTGTTACAGTGGGTCTGTTGTTGTTGTTGCAGTGTGTCTGTTGTTGTTACAGTGGGTCTGTTGTTGTTGCAGTGTGTCTGTTGTTGTTACAGTGTGTTTGTTGTTTCAGTGTGTCTGTTGTTGTTACAGTGTGTTTGTTGTTTCAGCGTGTCTGTTGTTGTTGTTACAGTGGGTCTGTTGTTGTTACAGTGGGTCTGTTGTTGTTGTTGCAGTGGGTCTGTTGTTGTTGCAGTGGGTCTGTTGTTGTTGCAGTGGGTCTGTTGTTGTTGCAGTGGGTCTGTTGTTGTTGCAGTGGGTCTGTTGTTGTTGCAGTGGGTCTGTTGTTGTTGCAGCAGTGTGTCTGTTGTTGTTACAGTGGGTCTGTTGTTGTTGCAGTGGGTCTGTTGTTGTTGCAGTGTGTCTGTTGTTGTTGCAGCAGTGTGTCTGTTGTTGTTACAGTGGGTCTGTTGTTGTTGCAGTGTGTCTGTTGTTGTTGCAGTGTGTCTGTTGTTGTTGCAGCAGTGGGTCTGTTGTTGTTACAGTGTGTCTGTTGTTGTTGCAGTGTGTCTGTTGTTGTTGCAGTGGGTCTGTTGTTGTTGCAGTGTGTCTGTTGTTGTTGCAGTGGGTCTGTTGTTGTTGCAGCAGTGTGTCTGTTGTTGTTGCAGTGGGTCTGTTGTTGTTGCAGTGTGTCTGTTGTTGTTGATGCAGCAGTGTGTCTGTTGTTGTTACAGTGGGTCTGTTGTTGTTGCAGCAGTGTGTCTGTTGTTGCAGCAGTGGGTCTGTTGTTGTTGCAGTGGGTCTGTTGTTGTTGCAGTGTGTCTGTTGTTGTTGTTGCAGCAGTGTGTCTGTTGTTGTTACAGTGGGTCTGTTGTTGTTACAGTGGGTCTGTTGTTGTTGCAGCAGTAGTGTGTCTGTTGTTGTTACAGTGGGTCTGTTGTTGTTGCAGTGGGTCTGTTGTTGTTGCAGCAGTGTGTCTGTTGTTGTTACAGTGGGTCTGTTGTTGTTGCAGTGGGTCTGTTGTTGTTGCAGTGTGTCTGTTGTTGTTACAGTGGGTCTGTTGTTGTTGCAGTGTGTCTGTTGTTGCAGCAGTGTGTCTATTGTTGTTTCAGTGGGTCTGTTGTTGTTACAGTGGGTCTGTTGTTGTTGCAGTGTGTCTGTTGTTGTTGCAGTGTGTCTGTTGTTGTTACAGTGGGTCTGTTGTTGCAGTGTGTCTGTTGTTGTCACAGTGGGTCTGTTGTTGCAGCAGTGTGTCTGTTGTTACAGTGGGTCTGTTGTTGTTGCAGTGTGTCTGTTGTTGTTACAGTGGGTCTGTTGTTGTTGCAGTGTGTCTGTTGTTGTTACAGTGGGTCTGTTGTTGTTGCAGTGGGTCTGTTGTTGTTACAGTGGGTCTGTTGTTGTTACAGTGGGTCTGTTGTTGTCACAGTGGGTCTGTTGTAGTTGCAGCAGTGTGTCTGTTGTTACAGTGGGTCTGTTGTTGTTGCAGTGTGTCTGTTGTTGTCACAGTGGGTCTGTTGTTGTTGCAGCAGTGTGTCTGTTGTTACAGTGTGTCTGTTGTTGTTGCAGTGTGTCTGTTGTTGTTACAGTGGGTCTGTTGTTGTTGCAGTGTGTCTGTTGTTGTTACAGTGGGTCTGTTGTTGTTGCAGTGTGTCTGTTGTTGCAGTGTGTCTGTTGTTGTTACAGTGGGTCTGTTGTTGTTGCAGTGGGTCTGTTGTTGTTGCAGTGTGTCTGTTGTTGTTGCAGTGTGTCTGTTGTTGTTGCAGTGTGTCTGTTGTTGTTGCAGTGGGTCTGTTGTTGTTGCAGTGTGTCTGTTGTTGTTGCAGTGTGTCTGTTGTTGTTGCAGTGGGTCTGTTGTTGTTGCAGTGTGTCTGTTGTTGTTGCAGTGGGTCTGTTGTTGTTACAGTGGGTCTGTTGTTGTTGCAGTGTGTCTGTTGTTGTTACAGTGGGTCTGTTGTTGTTGCAGTGTGTCTGTTGTTGTTACAGTGTGTCTGTTGTTGTTACAGTGGGTCTGTTGTTGTTGCAGTGTGTCTGTTGTTGTTACAGTGGGTCTGTTGTTGTTGCAGTGTGTCTGTTGTTGCAGCAGTGTGTCTGTTGTTGTTGCAGTGTGTCTGTTGTTGTTGCAGTGGGTCTGTTGTTGTTGCAGTGGGTCTGTTGTTGTTGCAGTGGGTCTGTTGTTGTTACAGTGGGTCTGTTGTTGTTGCAGTGTGTCTGTTGTTGTTGCAGTGTGTCTGTTGTTGTCACAGTGGGTCTGTTGTTGTTGCAGTGTGTCTGTTGTTGTTACAGTGGGTCTGTTGTTGTTGCAGTGTGTCTGTTGTTGTTACAGTGGGTCTGTTGTTGTTGCAGTGTGTCTGTTGTTGTTACAGTGGGTCTGTTGTTGTTGCAGTGTGTCTGTTGTGGGGGGGTATTCCATCAACGTAGCTAAAGAAAGCCAGGCAAACCTGAAGAAGTCAGACTGAAACTAACACCATCTCCTAATTAAGCCTCAAGTCGTTCCATGAACGCAATCCAGCCTTAATTAGTCAGGACTGACTCAAGACAGGCGTGCATAGTCTCGCTTTGTGCACGCACCCAAGGTTTACAAGAAGCCCAAATGTATGGATGAATGAAAAGACGATCAAATGAGTCACGCAGAAGGGAGAGTTAGAGCGCCGTTTGTTTCAACAGCTGAACCAACGCTGCTGATTGAGCTGTTCCAACAAGTTAAAGATTTTATTACTAAAAAAGTCAAACTGAAAATAATAATATACGACGGAGGATTAGGGCCACCTTAAAGAAAAACTACATCTACAATGTCGAGCTCAAGTTTCAGGTTCATGTGCATTTGACTTATTATTCTGTGCTCTTTATCTTTTATTGAAACTTCTTTCTAAGCCCTACTAATGTGTGTGTTTGTGTAACATTAAATGTTAAACTCCACAGTGGTCAGGAATGAAATGTCCATTTTACTGTCATAATATTTCTTAAATAATAAATCAAAGGAGATGCCATGGAGGCAGAAGAAGAGTGGTTTTCTTTCTTTCATTCTCTGTTTATTAAATTATCTCACTCAATTTCCATTTCAGCTCAGGAGGCCCACGTCAGGCTTTATTGGCATCTCCCTCTCTCTGTCTCTCTCTCTCTCTCTCTCTCTCCCTCCCTCCCTCTCTCTCTCTTTGTCTCTCTCTCTGTCTCTCTCTCTCTCTCTGTTTCTCTGTCTCTCTCTCTCTCTCTCTCTCTCTCTCTCTCTCTCTCATTGTTGGTCTGTCTGCCTGTCTCTCTTGTTTCACCAGCCAATCAGAGACAGAGTAGGGCGGGTCCTTTTAGGATGTGAATTATTAGGCTTTTTATAAAATCATGTTGGTTTTACTTTTTTAATATCTCCTCACGTGTAGTTGCATTAGATGTGTGACTTCTGAAATATAATGAAGGGTTTTATTCATGACTGATTTAGCACAAAGCTGAGACTTCAGTTTGATGATCTGTTTTTATTATTCTAACATGACATGAGTGACGTGAGCGACGTGAGCGCGGACACTTTACCTGACAGAACGGTCTTTATGAGTCTGTTTCTACCCGTCGGACATTCTTTGACACACAGCTAAACTAAGTTCGACAGTTAGCCTGGTCCGGAGCAGACTTGTTCACCAGCATCAGTTACCATGGTAACTCAGCGAGGAGTCATGTAAGCTACGTTGATGGAACGAAACTCTCACTTAAATGAGCCAGACTTATCGAAATAAGCGAGGATTCTGCTGAATCCTGCTTGATGGAATGACCCCCTGGACTCTATCTGTTGATGTTGCAGTGTGTTTGTGTATCCTACAGGGATGGCGAGGCCGTGGAGCGGTCAGGACTCGGTGTCAGAGTACCTGGATCAGAACCCTGAGCTGGCGCGGTGGGTGGAATCGTTCAGAGGCTATTGTGAGACTAATAAACAGTGGTTGGCCCGCAGAGAGTTCATCCTTAGGAACATGGAGGCCTTCCCCACCGTGCAGCCCGGACAGGTGAGTTCCAGCCTGGACCGACTGCTGTCTCTGTCCATGGTATGGACCAACCACGTGTTCCTGAGCTGCAGGTAAGAACTCCTGAACACTTGACACAACAATGTGATGGACCACAGACAGTAAAGGTGACGAGTTGTGTGTCTGCTCCTCTTCCTCAGTTATCCTCAGGCTGTGATGGAGAAGATCAAGGGGATGGGAGAGGGAATTGTAGTCCATGAAGCTCCTGTTCATAAAACTACAAAAGATTTATCATCCAAAGGAAAACGCAGCTCCTGCTCAGGTGATGAACAGTTAAATGAAAACAGATTTTTGCTTTCTTGTTTCAATCCTTACAACATGATGTGTTTTGTGTCTGATTTCTTTGTTGTGCGTCTGTGTTGTGTGTGCTTTGTGTGTGTGTCTTGTGTTCTCCTGCAGACGGCGACACTGACCTCTGTGGAAAGAAGGTGAAATGTGGTGTCAGTCAGAAATCTGGGCCCCTCCCTCAGGCTCCAGCAGAGCACCAACCATTCTTTAACCGCCTCTATAAGGCTGTGGCATGGAAGCTGGTGTCAGCAGGGGGCTTTGGCCCGAACCTGGACCACTGTGAGATCCTGAGGAGCTGTGTGGAGTCGTGCAAACAGACCCTCACCTGCGTGTTCGTTCCACTCAAAGACATCACCGGCCTGCCCGCCGGGCGAGCTCAGAAGGAGGGATACGTGTGTGAGATCCGCTGTCAGACAGTCTACATGGGGACGGGTTACGGGCGGGACGAGACCGCCGCCAAAGCAATGGCGTCCAAGGAGGCGTTAAAGGTTTTTCAGGGCAGGAAGGTGACGGTGAAGATCTGCAGAAGAAGGTTCAATGGAAGAGATGTGGACGACCTGGTGCTGCTGGACGAACAACCCCGCAGCCAGGGCTTCCCCCCCCGCCCTCAGCTACCCCTTTACAGAGCACGACGATGCCCCCGACCCCCCCTCATAGAGCACAACAACCCCCCTCATAGATCAGGCTGTATTTGACCCTGTGCACAGTTCACATTAACATCCCTCCTGGTGATCTGATAAAAGTGGACGGCCTTAATGCTTTTTGTGAGCGCAGACCGATTCATCCTGAGAACGGACTGAGATCCAACAGCTCAGACACATAGGGGGCCCGGTCTGAGGCACTCGATTACTGAAGTAATGAAGTGTGAGCGCCCGTACTTCACTGACTCTAGTAATGAAGTGTGAACGCCGTACTTCACTGACTCTAGTAATGAAGTGTGAACGCCGTACTTCACTGACTCTAGTAATGAAGTGTGAACGCCGTACTTCACTGACTCTAGTAATGAAGTGTGAACGCCGTACTTCACTGACTCTAGTAATGAAGTGTGAACGCCGTACTTCACTGACTCTAGTAATGAAGTGTGAACGCCGTACTTCACTGACTCTAGTAATGAAGTGTGAACGAATGTACTTTAGTAATGAAGAGTGAACGCCGTACTTCAGTGCTGTCCACTTCCTATCAGATCATCCAGGACGATGTTTACACAGAGTGTGAATGTTGACGCATTGACCTGTTTTGCTCATTTTCCTATTGACCTGTTGACTCATTGACCTGTTGACTCATTGACCTGTTGACTCATTGACCTGTTGACTCATTGACCTGTTGGCTCATTGACCTGTTGACTCGTTGACATGTTGACTCGTTGACATGTTGACTCGTTGACATGTTGACTCATTGACCTGTTGACTCATTGACCTGTTAACTCGTTGACCTGTTGACTCGTTGACATGTTGACTCATTGACCTGTTGACTCATTGACCTGTTGACTCGTTGACATGTTGACTCGTTGACCTGTTGACTCGTTGACATGTTGACTCGTTGACCTGTTGACTCATTGACCTGTTGACTCGTTGACCTGTTGACTCATTGACCTGTTGACTCGTTGACCTGTTGACTCGTTGACCTGTTGACTCGTTGACATGTTGACTCGTTGACCTGTTGGCTCATTGACCTGTTGACTCATTGACCTGTTGACTCATTGACCTGTTGATTCGTTAACCTGTTGACTCATTGACCTGTTGATTCGTTAACCTGTTGACTCATTGACCTGTTGACTCATTGACATGTTGACCTGTTTACTCATTGACCTGTTGACTCATTGACCTGTTGACTCATTGACCTGTTGATTCGTTAACCTGTTGACTCATTGACCTGTTTACTCATTGACATGTTGACCTGTTGACTCGTTGACCTGTTGACCTGTTAACTTGTTGACCTCTTGACTCACTGACCTGTTGACCTCATTGACCTGTTGATTCGTTAACCTGTTGACTCATTGACCTGTTGACTCATTGACATGTTGACTCATTGACATGTTGACTCATTGACCTGTTGATTCGTTAACCTGTTGACTCATTGACCTGTTTACTCATTGACATGTTGACTCATTGACATGTTGACTCATTGACATGTTGACTCATTGACCTGTTGACTCATTGACCTGTTGACTCATTGACCTGTTGACTCATTGACATGTTGACTCATTGACCTGTTGACTCATTGACATGTTGACTCATTGACCTGTTGATTCGTTAACCTGTTGACTCATTGACCTGTTTACTCATTGACATGTTGACTCATTGACATGTTGACTCATTGACATGTTGACTCATTGACATGTTGACTCATTGACCTGTTGACCTGTTTACTCATTGACCTGTTGACTCATTGACCTGTTGACTCATTGACCTGTTGATTCGTTAACCTGTTGACTCATTGACCTGTTTACTCATTGACATGTTGACCTGTTGACTCGTTGACCTGTTGACCTGTTAACTTGTTGACCTCTTGACTCACTGACCTGTTGACCTCATTGACCTGTTGATTCGTTAACCTGTTGACTCATTGACCTGTTGACTCATTGACATGTTGACTCATTGACATGTTGACTCATTGACCTGTTGATTCGTTAACCTGTTGACTCATTGACCTGTTTACTCATTGACATGTTGACTCATTGACATGTTGACTCATTGACATGTTGACTCATTGACCTGTTGACTCATTGACCTGTTGACTCATTGACCTGTTGACTCATTGACCTGTTGACTCATTGACCTGTTGACTCATTGACATGTTGACTCATTGACCTGTTGATTCGTTAACCTGTTGACTCATTGACCTGTTTACTCATTGACATGTTGACTCATTGACATGTTGACTCATTGACATGTTGACTCATTGACATGTTGACTCATTGACCTGTTGATTCGTTAACCTGTTGACTCATTGACATGTTGACTCATTGACATGTTGACTCATTGACCTGTTGACTCGTTGACCTGTTGACCTGTTAACTTGTTGACCTCTTGACTCACTGACCTGTTGACCTCATTGACCTGTTGATTCTTTAACCTGTTGACTCATTGACCTGTTGACTCATTGACCTGTTGACTCATTGACATGTTGACTCATTGACATGTTGACTCATTGACCTGTTGGCTCATTGACATGTTGACTCCTTGACCTATTGACCTGTTTACTCATTGACCTGTTTACTCATTGACCTGTTTACTCATTGACCTGTTTACTCATTGACCTGTTTACTCATTGACATGTTGACTCATTGACATGTTGACCTGTTGACTCATTGACATGTTGACCTGTTGACTCATTGACCTGTTGACTCATTGACATGTTGACTCCTTGACCTATTGACCTGTTTACTCATTGACCTGTTTACTCATTGACCTGTTTACTCATTGACCTGTTTACTCATTGACCTGTTTACTCATTGACATGTTGACTCATTGACATGTTGACCTGTTGACTCGTTGACCTGTTGACCTGTTAACTTGTTGACCTCTTGACTCACTGACCTGTTGACCTGTTAACTTGTTGACCTCTTGACTCACTGACCTGTTGACCTCATTGACCTGTTGACTCGTTGACCTGTTGACTCACTGACCTGTTGACTCACTGACCTGTTGACTCGTTGACCTGTTGACACACTGATCTGTTGACACACTGACCTGTTGACTCACTGACCTGTTGACTCATTGACCTGTTGACTCACTGACCTGTTGACTCACTGACCTGTTGACTCGTTGACCTGTTGACTCGTTGACCTGTTGACTCACTGACCTGTTGACTCACTGACCTGTTGACTCGTTGACCTGTTGACTCACTGACCTGTTGACTCGTTGACCTGTTGACTCACTGACCTGTTGACTCACTGACCTGTTGACTCGTTGACCTGTTGACTCGTTGACCTGTTGACTCACTGACCTGTTGACTCACTGACCTGTTGACTCGTTGACCTGTTGACACACTGATCTGTTGACTCGTTGACCTGTTGACTCGTTGACCTGTTGACTCACTGACCTGTTGACTCACTGACCTGTTGACTCGTTGACCTGTTGACTCGTTGACCTGTTGACTCACTGACCTGTTGACTCACTGACCTGTTGACTCGTTGACCTGTTGACACACTGATCTGTTGACACACTGACCTGTTGACTCACTGACCTGTTGACTCATTGACCTGTTGACTCACTGACCTGTTGACTCGTTGACCTGTTGACTCGTTGACCTGTTGACTCACTGACCTGTTGACTCACTGACCTGTTGACTCGTTGACCTGTTGACTCACTGACCTGTTGACTCACTGACCTGTTGACTCACTGACCTGTTGACTCGTTGACCTGTTGACTCGTTGACCTGTTGACTCACTGACCTGTTGACCTGTTGACTCACTGACCTGTTGACTCACTGACCTGTTGACTCGTTGACCTGTTGACTCACTGACCTGTTGACTCACTGACCTGTTGACCTGTTGACTCACTGACCTGTTGACTCGTTGACCTGTTGACTCGTTGACCTGTTGACACACTGATCTGTTGACTCGTTGACCTGTTGACACACTGATCTGTTGACTCGATGTTATACTGTAGAGGAGAGTGTAAACTCAAACATCAATAATTGGTTAATCCATCAGGAGCACAGTCTGTCACCTGTCACTCACAACTACAGATACCTTTAATTTGTCCAATCACAGCCCATATCTTCACTGGGATAGCTTGGTTACCATAGAAACAAAGTCACCAGGACAAACTAACAGGTGTGTTGACAGGTTGGATCACCTGTCAGGATTAAAGCAGACTTTGTTATATTTGATTCTGTTCTGACAGTTACCTATTTTTATTTTTGATTGATCAGCTTTGATTTGTGTAACGTTACCTGAGACGGAGCACAGCGTCATCATCACACCTGTAACCTTTAACCTTTAACCCTCTTTATCCTGAATGAATGAGTTCAAACTCCTCCACATGTTCTGATGATGAGGCGATGGTGTTGTCATGGAGACCAGATGATGCAGCTAAGGTGTTGTCGTCATGGAGACCTGATGATGGAGCGATGGTGTTGTCGTCATGGAGATCAGATGATGTCCAGTGTTGTTGTCATGGCGACGTGGTGTGTTTAACAGAAGTGTGTCGATTAACCTGATTTAAAGAGTTGAAACACGGAGCTGTTTTTTTTATTCCACACACAGACTTTACTTTCTTTGATTTGATGGAAGTGTCTGATTGTGATGAAACAGTGAAACAGTGTTTGTGCTTCGTGTGTTTCTGCAGTGCTCCTGTTTCTTTACATTTTTAAATAAAGATTGTTGAAATAAAAAAACAGCTCTCTGCCTTTGAATTACGACCAGCAGGTTCCCTAAACACACACACTCATTACACGTGATGTTCAGAGACATGAACATAATTAAACATATTTAAATGTGTCATTAAGCTCCATCAGGGTCACTCAGCTTAATGCTGACTCATCATCTTCACACACACACACACACACACACATTATCCAGTCTCTGAGGCTGTCACCTCCAGCAGGTATTATTCATATTATTGTTGTTGTATACGGATATAGTTTGGTGTTTTATTAAAGTTGGTCCGAGTCTCACCACCAGAGGGCGTCAGTCTCTATATTTGATTTTAAAGTTGCATGTCTGTTTGAGGTGTGTGTGTGTGTGTGTGTGTGTGTGTGTGTGTGTGTGTGTGTGTGTGTGTGTGTGTGTGTGTGTTACTGTGTGTGTATGTGTAATAAATCAACATGTCTGCCAGCAGCTGTTCTGTTGACAATTTAAACTTGACAAATTTGCTGCAGACAATCATCGCTCACTTGCTCCTCTACATCATCCTGCTCCTCCTCCTCTTCATCATCC
>CM036535.1:36364266-36391766 GCA_020745685.1 Tautogolabrus adspersus | reverse complement strand
AAGATGCAGCAAACCCAAGAGAGCGCCGTATCACATCTGCAGCAAGCAGCTGCACAAAACGGGGAAATACATCGTTTGTAGTTGTGTGCTTTGCATTCAAAGACCTAACAGCGGACATCGCTCTCTTTTTCTCTCTCTCTCTCTCTCTGGTCCACTGCAGAGTATAAAGTCAATTGCAGATGATTTTTTTTCCAGAGACCCCCCAAACTTTTGCTTTTGAAGCTTTCAGGGGGTTTCAAGTGTCAATCAAGGGGTCTCAGACCCCCCTGGACCCCCTGTATTTCGCACCCTGCCTTCAAGGCATTTTATTCAAAACTCTATACCTCGGAAGCACAAAGTGATGATACCAATATGCAAAACTTTTTTACGAATTTAAACGCCCCTGTTATCAGTCTCCCCCATGAAGCAGAACTAGAACTACACTTTCGACTAACAGAAATTTCAAATGCGATTTCGGCGATGTAAAGCGGCAAGCGGTAGAATTGAATTCTACAAAAAATGTTCAACCAAATTAGCGCCACTTATTCTAGAAATGTTTAATGATTCGCTGGGTACTGGGGCCTTGCCAAAGACGCTAACTGAAGCATCCATAACACTTATACCGAAGCCCGGGAAGGACAGAACACAATGCGAATCATATCGGCCCATTACGTTGTTAAATAGTGACATTAAAATTTTAGCTAAGGCACTTGCCCGGCATCTAGAATCGGTTACAGATGAGGTGATCTCCCCCGATCAAACAGGTTTCATGATTGGTCGTCACTCCTTCTCTCACATCCAGAGCCTTCTTAATGTCATATATTCTCCTGCATCCGGGGGGGGTACCAGAAGTGGTTATCTCCCTGGATGCAGAGAAGGCTTTTGACAGAGTGGAGTGGGCGTATTTATTTGAATGTCTGCGGGCCTTTGGTTTTGGACCAACTTTTATTGCCTGGATTAAACTTCTATATGCCTCACCAAAGGCATCAGTGGTCACGAACGGGAAGCAATCTGAATTTTTTTCATTATCAAGAGGGACGCGTTAGGGGTGCCCACTAAGTCCACTTTTGTTTGCATTCGCCATCGAGCCTCTGTCCATCACGCTAAAATCATCCCCGGAAATAAATGGAATTTCTAGATGGGGGAGGGAACACAAGGTGGCTCTTTATGCCGACGACTTACTGTTGTATGTGTCTGATCCGGTGCGGTGTGTTTCCCACATAGTCCAGGTGTTGCATAGATTTGGTATCTTTTCGGGATATAAGACTAACCTTACAAAAAGCGAGTGCTTCCCAGTGAACAAGCTAGCTCTTGCATTTCCACAAAAGGACCTGCCATTCCATCGGTCTAAATCTGGCTTTAGATATTTAGGAATCAATATTACTTTTTTATTTATTTTATTTTATTTAACCTTTATTTAACCAGGAAAGGAAAACTCATTGAGATTAAAAATCTCTTTTTCAAGAGCGTCCTGGACAAGACAGCAGCAGCACAATGAACAGAGTTTCAGACAACGAGCAGCCAAACAGACTTCAAGAATACATCCTTAGGCTTTAAAAGACACAAATAACAAATCTGAACAGTAAATGTTTGTCAGGGTCATCCACAAACATATCAGGGAGAACATCTACAGCCAGATGTGTCTGCCTCCAAGTCATTTAACTTCCTCTTAAAAGCGTCCAACGAGAGAAGTTCGCTAAGTTTCAGTTCATTTTGTAATACGTTCCACGTAAACGGAGCAGCAAATTTAAACGCCTTTTTACCTAGTTCCGTTCTGACTTTAGGAACAGACAATAAGAAAAGGTCCTGGGATCGAAGATTATAAGTCCCTGTACTCTTCTGACTGATGAAGGTCAGAAGGTATGAAGGAAGCAGACCTAAAATAGACTTGAAGATAAGAATACGCCAGTGTTTAAGTCTGCGTAGGGTCAAAGAAGTCCATCCAACACGTTCATACAACAGACAGTGATGAGTTAGGGATTTACAGTGGGTGATGAACCTCAGAGCTCCATGATACACAGAGTCCAGAGCGTGTAAGCTTTGTGAGGAGGCGTGCATGTATAAAACATCACCATAATCCAGCACAGACAGAAAAGTGGCAGAAACCAGCCTCTTCTTAGCCTCAAATGAGAGGCACGATTTGATTCTAAAGTAGAATCCCAGTTTCAGCTTGATCCTTTTTACCAGCTGCTGAATGTGAGGAGTAAAAGAAAGAGACTCATCAATTAAAATACCAAGATATCTGTAGCTCCAAACAGACTCGATGTGGTGGAGATCGAAAGAAGGTTAGATGGTTTAGATTTTGTATTTGAAAACATCATGACTTTGGTTTTGTCTGCGTTTAATTACACGGACTTTCCCTAAACTATGCATAGATAACTTCATACCCCTCATTGATAAAATAAGAAACGATTTACAGAATTGGAGGTCCATTAATCTCTCACTGGCTGGAAAGATCAACTGTATTAAAATGAACGTGTTACCCCGATTCCTCTATCTTTTTCAATGTCTCCCTATATTTCTCCCAAAATCCTTTTTTCAGTCCATTGAAATTATATCATCATTCATTTGGGGGGGTAAAGCCCCTAGAATACAGAAAAGGCTTCTGCAGCGACATCAATCCCAGGGTGGACTGGGTTTACCAAATTTGCTTCACTATCACTGGGCGGCTAATATTCACAAAATCATATACTGGCTTCATGCTCCAAAGCTGTCGTGGTGTGAAATAGGGTTAGGTTAGGGGTAAGGGGTTACGGTTAAGGTTAGGCCGTAGGTACCACGAACAAGCCTGATCTTTTTGCATCGAGAGAGGTGCCCTCACCTTTGTCGGCGCTCTGAGACGACGAATGAGAGGACGCAGGGCCGGAGCGCTTGTGCGTCTCCGCCAGCACGGACTACGCACCGCTCTCCCAGGCATCTTTCTCTCCAACGTGCGCTCACTGTGCAACAAACTGGACGAACTTCAACTACTGATGGGGAGAAACAGAGACTTTTTTACATCCTGTGTTTTGTGTTTCACGGAGACGTGGCTGTGTGGACTGATACCGGACTCTGCGCTGCAGCTGGCAGGATTCCAACTCTTCAGAGCGGATCGGGACGCACAACTTTCCGGGAAGAAAAAGGGTGGAGGAATCTGTTTCTATGTCAACAGTGGCTGGTGTTCGGATGTCACAGTGATCCAAAAGCACTGTTCTCCCGAGCTGGAATCTTTTTTCATTCATTGTAAACCTTTTTATTCTCCCCGCGAGTTCGCTTCATTCATCCTGGTGGGGGTCTACATGCCTCCGCAGGCTAACGTGCAGGAAGCCCAGCGCGCTCTCGCCGACCAGATACTGTGTGTGGAGCGGACAAACCCAGACTCCTTAGTTATTGTCCTCGGTGATTTTAACAAAGGTAATCTCAGTCATGAGCTTCCTAAGTACAGACAGTTTATTAAATGTCCGACCAGAGAGGGAAATGACGTGCTGACGTACTACGGTGAGCGTATTGCATCACTTCCTGTTCTGTCCTGCTGCCACTGTGCTGATCGATAGAGCTAAAGCTTAATTGTTTAACTTGTATAGTTTCTTTCAACTGTTGTTTCTAAATCACTGCACACTTAGACAAGTAGAAGTAATCAACAAGCACTCTTGCTCTCTAGCGACTTATCTGCTAAACAGTTTTGTTTATTTAAACTACCCACTCTTAGTCTAGCTTAGCATTTAGCTTAACCTACGATGGCTTCTTTTCCTGCCTCTCCCTCTCTCTCCTGCTCTGTGTGTCAGATGTTTAGTTACTCCTCGTCCTCCTTTACTGGTAATGGTTTATGTATTAAATGTAGTTTATTCGTAGCTCTGGAGGCGAGGGTGTCTGAGTTAGAGAGCCGGCTCCGCACTTTTGAGTCACAGCCACAGCTATCGTACGCAGCATTAGTTAGCCAGCCACCTGTAGCCGGTGCGGGCCGACATAGCGTTACATCCCCCCCGGTAGCTCCCGAGCAGCCGGGAGGCAGTGGCTGGGTTACTGTCCGAGGGAAGCATAGTCATAAAACGAAGCCCACGGTTCACCACCAACCACTTCACGTTTCAAACAAATTTTCCCCACTCAGCGACACAAAGAGACAAAAACTCTGATAATCGGAGACTCCATAGTCAGAAACGTGAAGTTAGCGAAGTCAGCGGGCATAGTTACTAGATGTATACCCGGGGCTAGAGCGGGCGACATCACATCTCACTTAAAGCTGCTGACAAAGACTAAACGTAGATTTGATACTATTGTAATTCATGTCAGCACTAATGACTCCCGACTACGCCAGTCGGAAATCACTAAGGTTAATGTGGAGTCGGTGTGTAGTTTTGCAGGGACGATGTCGGACTCCGTAGTTTTCTCTGGCCCCCTCCCAAACTTGACCAGTGATGACATGTATAGCTGCATGTCTTCACTCAACCGCTGGCTGTCGAGGTGGTGTCCAGCTAACGGTGTGGGCTTCATAGATAACTGGCAGTCTTTTTGGGGAAAACCTGGTCTGCTAGCTAGAGACGGCATCCATCCTACTTTGGACGGTGCAGCTCTATTATCTAGAAACGTAGCAGAGTTTATTAGTCTCAAACCTTGACAACAACTTATCAGAGTTCAGACCAGGAGGCAGAGCTGCAGTCTTACACGCTTCTCTGCGCTTCCTTTAGATCAGTGTACCTGCCACTATAGCTGTAATTATGACTGTAAATCTAACTGTAGCTCTACTTAGAACTGTAATTCTACTTTTACTATAGATACTGTGTCTGTTTCCCGGCCCAGACCCGTCGTTATAAGCAATCCAAACATAAATAAAAAAGGCGTAAATCATAAAAATGTAATTAAAGTTAAAACTATGAATACGATTTTGCAAAAAAATCAGACAATTAAAAGCGGACTATTAAACATTAGATCCTTAGCATCTAAATCTCTTTTAGTAAATGATCTGATATCAGAACATCGTATTGATCTACTTTAACAGAAACCTGGCTGTCTCAGGATGAATATGTTAGTTTAAATGAATCCACCCCTCCCAGTCATTTTAATACTCATATACCTCGAGACACTGGCCGAGGTGGTGGAGTAGCAGCTATTTTTAACTCTAGTCTTGTAATGAACCCTCAACCAAAGCTGAATGATACTTCTTTTGAAAGCCTTGCTCTCAGTCTTTCACACCCAGTCTCTAGAACCTTTCAGCCAGTTCTAGTTGTTGTAGTTTACCGCCCTCCTGGCCCGTATTCTGAACTTCTATCAAACGTAGTCCTTAGCAGTGATAGAATCATTGTTGTAGGTGACTTCAGTATCCATGTGGATGTTGCTAATGATAGCCTTAGCACAGCCTTCATGTCATTATTAGACTCTATTGGTTTCACCCAGGGTGTAAACAAACCTACTCATCGTTTTAACCACACCCTGGACCTTGTTCTAGCTTATGGCATTCAAATTAAAAACTTGACAGTTTTCATAGAAAACCCTCTTCTATCAGATCATTTCTTAATAACTGTTGACTTTCTCTTACCAGCATTAACTCCGGTTAATAAAAATGTGCTCTCTAGAAGTGTATCTGATAGCGCTGTAGCTAAATGTAAGGAAGCTATTTCAGCTGCTTTTGATTCAGTACCATGCTCTAACCCAGTTCAAACTCTTATAATAACTTTAGTCCCTCTCAGCTAGATCACTTTGTTGATAGTGCGGTGGATTCTCTGAGAGTTACTCTTGATTCAATCGCCCCCCTAAAACAGAAGGTTATCAAACGACAGAGACTAGCTCCATGGTACAACTCAGAAACCCGTACTCTAAAACTAACGTCACGTAAATTTGAAAGAGTGTGGCGCTCCACCAAAACGGATGAATCTCGTTTAATATGGCAAGATAGTCATAATAAATATATGAAAGCTTTACGTCATGCTCGAGCTGCCTATTACTCGTCTCTAATAGAAGAAAATAAAAACAATCCTAGATACCTTTTCAGCACTGTAGCCAGGCTGACAGAGAGTCAGAGCTCCATTGAGCCATGTATTCCTTTAGCCCTCAGCAGTAATGATTTCATGAGCTTTTTTAACCATCAAATATTAAACATTAGAGACTAAATGAGTAACCTACCTTTACCCGGTGCAGATACCTCTGATACGTCAGAAACAGTTCTGAAACCTGATTTTAACCTCGACTGTTTTTCTCCTATTGACCTTTCAGAACTAAACTCAATTATTTCTGCGTCTAAACCGTTAACCTGTCTTTTAGACCCGATCCCAACTAAGCTGTTTAAGGAAGTCTTTCCTCTAGTTAGCAGCTCTATACTAGATATGATCAATATATCTTTAGTGGCAGGTTATGTACCACAGTCATTTAAAGTAGCCGTAATTAAACCGCTTCTTAAAAAGCCTACTCTTGATGCAGGAACTCTAGCTAACTATAGACCTATCTCTAACCTTCCTTTTATCTCAAAGATCCTGCAGAAAGTGGTAGCTAATCAGTTGTGTGACTTTCTCCATGACAACAGTTTATTTGAGGAGTTTCAGTCAGGATTTAGAGCCCACCATAGCACTGAGACTGCTCTAGTTAAAGTAACCAATGATCTTCTTCTAGCCTCAGACAGGGGACTTCTCAGCTTAGGTCATTTGTCCAGCTATATCAGGCCCCACGCAAGAAACCTTGGCTTTATCTTCGACTCCGGCTTTACATTCGATCGCCAGGTAAATTCAGTAGTCAAATCCAGCTTCTTTCAACTCCGTACAATTTCAAAATTAAAACCCATCCTCTCATTCAGTGACTTACAGACAGTTATCCATGCGTTCATTTCCTCTCGCCTTGACTACTGCAATTCTTTATATACTGGGATAAGCCAGTCGTCCCTGTCCCGTCTGCAGCTGGTCCAAAATGCTGCAGCAAGGTTGCTGACTGGATCCAAGAAGAGGGAGCATATCAGTCCTGTCTTAGCGTCCCTTCACTGGCTCCCAATACGATTCAGAATCGATTTTAAGATTGCTTTGTTTGTATTTAAAGCCCTGAATGGCATGGCCCCCCTATACATCACTGACCTCCTCAGGCCGTACACCTCATCTAGGCCCCTTAGATCATCAGATATGGGCTTGCTGGCTGTCCCCCGCTCTCGGCTCAAGCTAAAAGGAGATCGTGCCTTTTCAGTTTAAGCCCCTAAACTGTGGAACAGCCTCCCTCTTCCCATCAGGTCTGCATCCTCTATTGACTCTTTTAAGTCTCATCTTAAGACTTACTTTTACATGTTAGCTTTTGAGTCTTCTGGTCCTGAATAGGCGGTTCTTTCAGGTTCCAGTAGTTGCTCTCATTACCCCTTCTACTTATTCTATTCGTATTTTCTTTTGTGTTTTTTGTGTTCCCTGTAAACTGTTTCTTTAATGCATTGTACAGCACTATGGTCAGCTGTTGCTGTTTTTAAATGTGCTTTATAAATAAATGTGACTTGACTTGACTTCTCTCTGTGCTCGTCCTGTTAGATCTTAGTGCTGCTTTTGACACGATTGACCATCAAATCCTGTTACAGAGACTAGAACAATGACTTGGAATTACAGGGACTGCTTTAAGCTGGTTTAAATCCTATTTATCAGACAGATCTCAGTTTGTACATGTTCATGATGAGTCCTCTATGCACACCAAAGTCAGCCATGGAGTGCCACAAGGATCAGTGCTTGGACCGATTCTCTTTACATTATATATGCTTCCTCTGGGTAATATTATGAGGAGACACTCCATACATTTTCATTGTTATGCAGATGATACTCAGCTATACGTATCAATGAAGCCAGATGACACCAATCAGTTATGTACACTAGAAGCTTGCCTTAAGGACATTAGGACTTGGATGACCAGAAACTTTTTGTTGCTTAACTCAGACAAGACTGACGTTATTGTGCTTGGACCTAAGAACCTCAGAGAGACTTTTTCTAATGATATAACTGCCCTTAATGGCATCAGCGTGGCATCTAGCACCACTGTTAGGAATCTAGGAGTTTTATTTGATCAAGATATGTCCTTTAACTCTCACATAAAACACATTTCAAGGACAGCTTATTTCCACCTTCGTAATATATCTAAGATCAGACAGATCCTGTCACGATTCAGAAAAACTAGTTCATGCATTTGTTACCTCCAGGTTGGATTACTGTAATTCTCTTTTATCAGGGTGCTCTGGTAAATCTCTAAAGACTCTTCAACTAGTCCAAAATGCTGCAGCTCGAGTTCTGACTAGAACTAGGAAAAGGGACCACATTACTCCTGTACTGGCTTCTTTGCACTGGCTCCCTATAAAATCTAGAATAGAATTTAAAATCCTTCTTCTCACTTACAAAGCTCTAAATGGTCAGGCACCATCTTACCTTAAAGAGTTAATAGTGCCGTTCTACCCGTCGAGACATTACGCTCCCAGAATGCAGGCCTGCTCGTGGTACCGACAGTCTCTAAATGTACTATGGGAGGTGGAGCCTTCAGTTATCAGGCCTGCTGGTGGTACCGACAGTCTCTAAATGTACTATGGGAGGTAGAGCCTTCAGTTATCAGGCCTGCTGGTGGTACCGACAGTCTCTAAATGTACTATGGGAGGTAGAGCCTTCAGTTATCAGGCCTGCTCGTGGTACCTACAGTCTCTAAATGTACTATGGGAGGTACAGCCTTCAGTTATCAGACCTGCTCGTGGTACCTACAGTCTCTAAATGTACTATGGGAGGTAGAGCCTTCAGTTATCAGACCTGCTCGTGGTACCTACAGTCTCTAAATGTACTATGGGAGGTAGAGCCTTCAGTTATCAGGCCTGCTCGTGGTACCTACGGTCTCTAAATGTACTATGGGAGGTAGAGCCTTCAGTTATCAGGCCTGCTCGTGGTACCTACAGTCTCTAAATGTACTATGGGAGGTAGAGCCTTCAGTTATCAGGCCTGCTCGTGGTACCTACGGTCTCTAAATGTACTATGGGAGGTAGAGCCTTCAGTTATCAGGCCTGCTCGTGGTACCTACGGTCTCTAAATGTACTATGGGAGGTAGAGCCTTCAGTTATCAGGCCTGCTCGTGGTACCTACGGTCTCTAAATGTACTATGGGAGGTAGAGCCTTCAGTTATCAGGCCTGCTCGTGGTACCTACGGTCTCTAAATGTACTATGGGAGGTAGAGCCTTCAGTTATCAGGCCTGCTCGTGGTACCTACGGTCTCTAAATGTACTATGGGAGGTAGAGCCTTCAGTTATCAGGCCTGCTCGTGGTACCTACGGTCTCTAAATGTACTATGGGAGGTAGAGCCTTCAGTTATCAGGCCTGCTCGTGGTACCTACGGTCTCTAAATGTACTATGGGAGGTAGAGCCTTCAGTTATCAGACCTGCTCGTGGTACCTACGGTCTCTAAATGTACTATGGTACTTTGTCGACTGGAGTGAGCTCAACCGCCTTCAGCTCAACGCCAGTAAGACAAAGGAGATGGTGATTGACTTCCACAGGAAGTCACCCCAGACTGCACCGGTGAACATCCAGGGTTTGGACATTGAGATGGTGGAGTCGTACAAATACCTGGGTGTTCACCTCAACAATAAACTGGACTGGTCACACAACACCGACGTCCTGTACAAGAGGGGCCAAAGTCGACTGCACCTGCTGAGGCGACTGAGGTCCTTTGGAGTGTGCAGGACTCTGTTACGGACATTTTATGACTCTGTGGTGGCGTCTGCACTTTTCTATGCAGTGGCCTGCTGGGGAGGAGAGAGCACAGAGAGAGACAGGAAGAGACCGAACAGACTGGTCAGGAGGGCCGGTTCTGTCCTGGACTGTCCTCTGGACTCCGTAGAGGAGGTGGGTGAGAGGAGGATGTTAGCGAAGCTGACATCCATCATGGACAATCACTCTCACCCCCTGCATGACACTGTGGGGGCCCTGAGCAGCTCCTTCAGCAGCAGACTGAGACATCCGCCCTGCAGGACTGAGCGCTACCGCAGGTCCTTTATTCCATCTGCAGTCAGACTGTTTTACAGCATCACCGCCTCATGACTTTGTATAATAATCATCATTATCATTAATGCTACACACTGTGTGTGTTTGTTATAATATCTGATCTGTCTTTCCACAAGTCAAAGTGTACATAGTGTTTATGCCTGGTATTATTTAATTCTATTGTATTTTTACTTCCTTTATTTAATTCATGTAAACATGCTCGTAGCTGTTTTTTCTTAACTTTTTGCTATTGATGCTGTTTATATTCCTGTTTTTGAGCTGCTGTAACATCTAAACTTCCCCCATTGGGGGATCAATAAAGTTTATCCTTATCCTTATGGGAGGTAGAGCCTTCAGTTATCAGGCCTGCTCGTGGTACCTACAGTCTCTAAATGTACTATGGGAGGTAGAGCCTTCAGTTATCAGGCCTGCTCGTGGTACCTACGGTCTCTAAATGTACTATGGGAGGTAGAGCCTTCAGTTATCAGGCCTGCTCGTGGTACCTACAGTCTCTAAATGTACTATGGGAGGTAGAGCCTTCAGTTATCAGGCCTGCTCGTGGTACCTACAGTCTCTAAATGTACTATGGGAGGTAGAGCCTTCAGTTATCAGGCCTGCTCGTGGTACCTACAGTCTCTAAATGTACTATGGGAGGTAGAGCCTTCAGTTATCAGGCCTGCTCGTGGTACCTACAGTCTCTAAATGTACTATGGGAGGTAAAGCCTTCAGTTATCAGACCTGCTCGTGGTACCTACAGTCTCTAAATGTACTATGGGAGGTAGAGCCTTCAGTTATCAGGCCTGCTCGTGGTACCTACGGTCTCTAAATGTACTATGGGAGGTAGAGCCTTCAGTTATCAGGCCTGCTCGTGGTACCTACAGTCTCTAAATGTACTATGGGAGGTAGAGCCTTCAGTTATCAGGCCTGCTCGTGGTACCTACGGTCTCTAAATGTACTATGGGAGGTAGAGCCTTCAGTTATCAGGCCTGCTCGTGGTACCTACAGTCTCTAAATGTACTATGGGAGGTAGAGCCTTCAGTTATCAGGCCTGCTCGTGGTACCTACAGTCTCTAAATGTACTATGGGAGGTAGAGCCTTCAGTTATCAGGCCTGCTCGTGGTACCTACGGTCTCTAAATGTACTATGGGAGGTAGAGCCTTCAGTTATCAGGCCTGCTCGTGGTACCTACAGTCTCTAAATGTACTATGGGAGGTAAAGCCTTCAGTTATCAGGCCTGCTCGTGGTACCTACAGTCTCTAAATGTACTATGGGAGGTAGAGCCTTCAGTTATCAGGCCTGCTCGTGGTACCTACAGTCTCTAAATGTACTATGGGAGGTAGAGCCTTAGGTTATCAGGCCTGCTCGTGGTACCTACAGTCTCTAAATGTACTATGGGAGGTAGAGCCTTCAGTTATCAGGCCTGTGGTCAGTTACTCTGCTAAGTGCTGCATGCATTATTCCTGTGACAATCAAAGTTTGATAACCAAAGTTACCAAAGGAAAATTAAGACAAATTATCCGTCTGAGAATTGCGAGTTTAGTCTTTACTATCAGGGAGAGACACCTGGAGAACCGAACTTTGAACAGCATTACATCTTGTCATTTGTTCTTTGACCCAGTCAAGTAAGCACTGCCAGGAGTCAGAGTCGGGACACGGGCAGTCAACTTGTTAGCTTAGCTAGCAGCTTAAAACAATATGAACACGCTTGTGGCGAGGGTTGCAGTAGTATAACTTCATAACTAGTCAACGTGGTCTGAAGCAATGTTACCAAAATAAACATGGTCTCTTCCAAAGCCACAGTTTACTGTGTCAGATAACTTATAACGTACGGCTGATGAACGCTGGTTGGAGGGGCCCCCTGTGGATTTTTTTGCTCAGGGCCGTAAGGGACTATAGAGAGGAACCATCAGACTCTAGATTGGCCCCCCTCAGACTCTAGAGTTGCTCCAAAGGACTCTAGAATGGCCGCAAAGACTCTAGAATGACCCCAACAGACTCTAGAGTGGCCCCAACATACTCTGGAGTCGGCCCTAACAGAGTCTAGAAGGGCCCCAAAAGACTCTTCAGTGGCCCCAACATACTCTCGAGCAGCCCCTGGGCGTGGAGTGGGTGTGCAGGATTCCTCTCTTGTCTCTGTAACCCGCTGAAGATTGATTATTTCAGTCCCAATGATGGAGCTGCTCCTAATTAATATGTTCATACTGTTTTGATCTGTTGTCTCCCCTCTGCCCAGCACAACACTGTTACTTTAATAATACTTTTTTTTTTTTTTTTTTTTTTTTTTTTTTTTTTTTTTTTTTTTTTTTTTTTTTTTTTTTTTTTTTTTACTTGTCTGCATTTTTTCTCATCGTTTAACACCACAAAGGGGGGTGTCAACTTTTTATGAGATTGAGGCATATTTTAGTCTTGCAGCCAAATATTTTCATATTTAGTGCGTGTGCGTGACCATCACCGGCCCTCTCTGGAAGCTAAGTTGACATTCTTTATTAGATTTCCCTATTATGTGCCAGGGAGGGCAGTGCTGCACCGCAGTGATCTGAGGGGGAAACAAAGGCTGGACAGGACGAGACAAGGCGAACAGGGGAGGGAATAGGCAGGCAGTGCTATCAGAATCGAAGAGTGCTGTGTTATTTCTAACCACCAGCTCCACATCTAAAAAGAAACAAGACAAGACAAAAAACAGAGAATCAGACCCAAAAAAGAAGTTGTGTCAGACGCCATTATTGTGGATGCCCTGAAAGTATAGAGTAGGCCGCCCGAGGATACAGGTGAGAAGAGGGCATGTGTTTAGTGTAGGGTCTCTGGGGAGAGACTCAGCACATTCTGGAGGGTCCCAACTTTTCTCGGCAATGGGACTCAACAGGAGCTAGTAAGCCCTGATCAACATGCAAGTGTGATGAACTCCAAAGCCTAGAGCAGCCATCACAGCACAGCAGGGCCAGGCGGGCAGAGCGCGCACCCCCCCGCGGATCACAGGAGCACCCAGGAGGTATCCCCAGAGAACCACCAGAGCAACCGAGAGCCACGCGGACCCGGGGAACAAGAGGGGCAGCGACCGCCACACCCAGCGCGCCAGGACAGGCCCAGGCGGCATGGGGCACGAGGGCAAACCCATCACCCAACACCCAGCCCCCCCACCCCAGCACCCCCCAGTACCCCCCACCCGCCCACACCACGCCCAATCCCCCACCCCCGAGAAGGCAGGAGGCCCCACGCAGGCCAGGAGGCCAGATGTAGGAGCCGAGCGCCCCCCCCGCAGGGAGGGCAACCAGCCCAGCGCCAAACAGGCTGCCACCGGGTGTCGGCATGAGGAAATCGAAGTCAGGGCCCAATGCAAGCCCAGAGGGCAAATGTGGACGGGGCAGCAGGTGCTGGCGCCGCAAGAGGGGAGGCGCCCCGCATACCTCCCGTACCACCCCCCAGGGGGAGCGCGGCGTGCCCAGGGCCCCCGCACCCCAAGATGCGCCCCGACCCCCAACCAGAACCAAGCCACCACACACAGCCAGCCCGCGCCACAGCCACAGCGCCCACCAGGCCAACCGATCCAGCCCCCGCAGCCCACCGAGAGTCACCGCACCAGCAGGGACCGAACAGGCACGCATGAGAACCCCCCCCAGGCCACCAACCCCAAGTCCCAGGGGCCCCCAGCCGCAGTAACACAGATGATGGTCCACCCTCACTGCTCCATGCCAGGGAGGGCCGGGCCCCCCCAGCAAGGCCTTGTGTATGCTGGTGGGAGAAGAGAAAAAAAAAAAAGAAAATAAATAACTTTACCCCCCTCTTACTATGTTTCCCGATCCCTGACGCAGAAACATTATCCCTACACCGTGTTCAAGTGTACCCCTGAGTGTAATGTGGTGCATTAAAAGTTGGGGAGGGAGGGTGGGTGAGCTGGCAAGGGGGCAGGCCAGAGGGTTGCAGGGGATGGGTACTCTGCCACCTACCCTGAACCAAAGTCCCCGAGCCACCCCAGACCTCCCCCCAAGTTGTGTGTATGGTGCATTAAAAAAAATAAAATAATTGGAGAGCAGGGGAGGCAAGCAGGGGGGGGATGGGGAGGACATAGCGCCGTATAGCCCTGCAATCCGCCCCACCGCAGAGCCCACCCTACTCAACCCCCCCCGCCCTCGGAGCCCTAATTGTTGTGTCCCTATATGTGCCTAAGAGCAACTATATACAGTGCGGTGTGAGATGTGTGAAGTGTACATTAAGAGGCAGACTGGTTAGGGGTCCGGCCCGTGAGGACAGAGCAGTGAGAGGGACAGGTGTGAAACTGGCCCTGATGTAGAGGGCTCCCCAGAACCAAGAGGCAAGGAGCCACAGAGGACCCACACGGACCAGCCCGTCTCGCCAACACTACAACCCCAGGAGCCGCAGCGCCGGAGCAGCGCCCCGGCGGACGCCATAGCCCCACCACAGGCCGGCCGCATGCAGCAGCCCGCCCCAGAGGGGTGATCGGGCCGCACCAGTAGGAAGCAAGGGCCCCGAGCCCCCACCCAACCCCCCCAGAGCCGGCACACCGAGGATGCAGGACGCGCACCACGCAGCACCACTAAGCCTGCCCCGCTCCACCAAACCCAAGGACAGCACCAGGCCCAGACCAAGGCCCCCAGCTAGCAGTACCCAAACTCCGGCGGCAGCACACAGGCCCGGAGCCTGTGCCCGGCTGAGCCAGTGTACCCCCCCCCGCAAGTAGACCACCCGGCCCCCACACCAGACCCCCAGGCAGCGGAGGGCCCCCCAGCCCACCCAGGGGGGGAGAGGGGCGCAGCGGAGCAGGCAGGCAGGCACAGAGGCAGGAGGAGGGAAGCGAGGCGGAGAGGGACAGGGGAGCGACAGGAGGGCCGACCCACCCCAAACCCCAAGGCCAGCCACAGCGCCCCGGAAGACGCCAGCCGCCGCCCCCCCCAGACCCCCAGGAGAGCGCGCAGCCCCAGCAGACCCGGAGCCCAAGGGAGGAGACACTGGGAGCACCCACCCCCCAGGGGGAGGGGCCCGAACCAAGCAGGCCCCGCAGAGCCAGAAAGCAACTCCAGGGACAAGAGGGAAAGCCACCCCTAGTGCATGCAGACGGCCTTGAAGTCCGTGGTGCCGTCATTCCTTGTTGAGGAGAGGGATAATAAGCTGAGATAAAGCAGAGGAGAGTCAGACCATATGCACAGACAAAGTAAATATGTTCAGGAGCATCACAAATTTATGAGGGGGATGGCATACGCTCACATACAGAAGGAAGCTACAGGTTAATATTTAAAGATCTAATAAATGGGGACCATTTTTCTGTAAAGGATACCAATTGTTTTTTTCGGGTAGCAGATATTTTCTCGAGTGAAATGTGTTCTGTAAGGAGGTTCAGCCAATGAATGATGTTGAGGGTTTTCTTATCTTTCCAGTTAACCAGAATGGTTTTTTTTGGCAATTGCGAGAGCTGCAAGCGTGGGTTGGACTTGAGTGTCTGATAAGGTCGTTGTCGATAGATCGCCAATTAGGCAAAGGTTCGGGGAATGCGGAATCCTGCAGTCCAAAGTATTGGAAAGTTTCTGAGTGACTGTTAACCAAAATTGATAAACGGGTGTACATAGCCAAAGAGCGTGAAAATAGGTGTCCGCCGTGTTTTGAGTGCATTGAGTGCATGTGTCGGTGTGCGAAAAACCCATTTTATACAATTTAACTTGCGTTACATGTGATCTGTGAAGAAACTTAAATTGGATTAACTGTAAATTGGTGTTTTTTGTCATCTTGAATGTGTTTCTACAGATCTGGGTCCAGAAATCAGAGTCAAAAGATACGGATAAGTCTTTTTCCCATTTTTGAATTGGTATATGTATAGAGTCTGTTTTTGAAAGTAAACTATACATTTTTGAGAGATTTTTCTTATTTTTTGGAGACAATTTCGTGATGTATTTGACAAATTCAGGTGGCTGTAAATCAGTTAGCTGTAAAGTGTTCTGAGACGATGGAATCCTACTCGTAATTGTCTTTTTTACCTGTAGGTACTGAAGAAAATTTCCATTTTTTATTTCAAAGGTTCGAAATAATGTTGTATATGTCATAAGTATGTTATCATCAAAAAGGTGATGGAGGTGGGTGACCCCTTTCTCTGCCCATGTGCTGAGATAAAGAGGTATTTTGTTGTTTACAAAGTCTGGGTTGTGCCAGATTGGGGAGAGTATACCTGGTAGTAATTGGGAGCCTGTGACTTCCAGGGATTTCCACCAAGCAGACATGGTGGAGGCAATCATAGGGTTTTTGAAGCAGGAATGATGTTTAAGGGTAGAGGTGATAAAGGGTAGGTCTTGGAGTTTGATGAGGTTGCAGTCTATCTGTTCTAGTTCCAGCCAGGAGTTATATTCTTCATGTTGATATATCCATTTGGTGAGATACTGTAGTTGGTTGGCTAAGTAATAATACAAGAAGTTCGGAGCTTCCAGTCCACCTTCAGATTTATTCTTCTGGAGAGTGGTTAGGCTGATTTTAGCTTTTTTGTTCTTTGAGTAGAATTTACCTATAGCAGAGTCTAACGATTGGAACCACTTTGCTGTTGGTTTAAATGGAATCATAGAGAACAGATAGTTGATTTGAGGTAATATTTTCATTTTGACTGTTGCTATTCGTCCCAGAAGGGAGATGGGGAGGTTATTCCATCGTCTCAGATCACCACAGATTTTGTCCAGAAGTGGGGTGAAGTTTAAGTGGACAAGTTCTGAGAGTTTGGAGGAAATATTAATGCCTAGATATCTAATGTTGCCAATGGGAAAAGAATAATGCGAGATTTGGGCTGCAGGATTCCACGAGTTCTCTGTTATTGGAAGTATAATTGATTTTGACCAGTTGATGGTGTAGTCCGAAATGTGTGAGAAGGTTGTGATAAGGTTACATACTTCCTTTACTGATGTTTGGGGTTCTTGTAGGTAAAGTAAAATGTCGTCCGCATATAAATTAATTTTGTGTTCAGATATCTGAGAGCAGATACCTTTGATATTTGTGTTTTGACGTACCGCTGTTGCCAATGGTTCGATAAACATTGCAAACAATAAGGGAGAGAGTGGGCATCCTTGTCTTGTTCCCCTTTGCAAACTGAAGTTTTGTGAGGTGATCCCATTAGTGGTGACTGTAGCCTTGGGTGAGTTGTACAGAGTTGCTACCCATTGGATAAACGATTCTCCGAAGCCAAATTTGTGGAGCACAGCGAAGAGAAAGGACCAATTTACTTTGTCGAAGGCTTTTTCTGCGTCAAGCGACACAACAATAGCTTGTCTGTTGTAGCGCTGCGTTGAACTGATGAGATTTAGAAGTCTTCTGACATTGTTGGTGGAGTGTCGACCTTTAATAAATCCTGTCTGATCACTGTGAATTATTGTTGGGATAATTTTCTCCAGCCTGGAAGCAAGTGCTTTAGAGATAATTTTGATGTCTGTGTTGATTAGTGATAGAGGTCGATAGCTAGAAGGAAGCGAGGGATCTTTATCTGGTTTCAATAATAACTTTATTGAGGCTGTATTCATGTGAGAGCTTATATAACCATTATTCTTAATCTCTGTCACTGTCCTGAAGAAAAGGGGTGCTAACATTGACCAGAAATGTTTAAGAAATTCAGCGGGGAAACCATCAGGACCAGGTGCCTTGCCTGCTGGCATACTGTGTAATGCACATTGTAACTCATTGATGGTCAACGGAGCGTCTATGATGTCTCTGTGTTCAGTTGTTAATTCGGGCATGTTTAGATTATTGAGAAAATCATGAACCTCTTCTTTATTTGGGTTAACTGATGCTGAATATAAATTACTGTAATAATTGTAGAAGACTTGATTAATTTCCTGTGGTGATTGGGTGTATTTACCAGTGGGATCCTGGATTGCTGTTATGAAGGATTTTTCTTTGTTACGTTGGAGTTGATTTGCTAGAAATTTCCCTGATTTGTTGTTGTGTTCGAAGTCATTATATCTTAGTTGTTGAAGTAAAAATTCTGTTTTCTTTGATAGGATATTGTCGAGCTGCAGTTTTGCACTTTGTAGTTTAGACCATAATTGATCGCTTGGGTTTATTGCATAATCCTCTGTAAGTTGTTTAACGTTTTCCTCAATTTCTTTCTCTGTTTGTAGTTCCTTCTTTTTTTTGTACGAGGAGTACGATATTATTTTACCTCTGATTACGGCCTTCCCAGTTTCCCAAAGTAAAGATGGAGATAAATCAGGAGAGTCGTTATTTTTTAGAAAGTCTGCCCACTCCCTCCTTATTATCTGATCAAATTCCGGGTCTTTGAGTAGAGAGATGTTGAAGCGCCAAGTCTGAGAAGATTTACGGTGGGGATCGGTTTGCAGGCTTAGGGATATTGGTGCATGGTCGCTGATAATGATTGGATGGATTCTAGTGGTAATTTTATGCGCGATAGAATTATTTGAGAGAAAAAAGTCAATTCTTGAAAATGTCTGGTGCACTGGAGAGAAGAAAGTATAATCCCTCTTTTTGGGGTTTTTGAGTCTCCAGACGTCATCTAGACCAAAATCCTTCATATAATCCTGTATGACTTTGACTGACTGTGGTAGTTTAGCATGTACTGGACTACTAGATCGATCTACTGAAGGGTTCAAGACTATGTTGAAGTCACCACCTATAATAGTTGTCGAGTTAGCAGATAACTCTGCTAAATAGGAAAAAACTGTGTGAAAGAAGGCTGGGTCGTCATTATTAGGAGCATACAGATTGGCAATTGTATATAATTTATTAAAAATTGTTGCCTGGATAATAATGTATCTGCCCTCTGGATCTGTTACTGTGCTGTTTAAAGTAAATGGTACTCTCTTATGGACTAGAATGGAGACACCTCTCTGTCTATTGTTATAGCAAGATGAAAAGATAATATTATAATTTGGATCTGTAAGAGATTTCTCTTCTGATTGTAGTAAATGTGTTTCTTGTAGGAGCAAAATATCTGCTTTTAGTTTACAGACATAGTCCAGGATTTTAATTCTTTTTGTCTGTGAGCGTATGCCATGTACATTCCAGGATACAAAGTTTAACTTGGACATAGTGATAGGAGATGTTCTGTCATTGCGTATGTAGCAGAGTAATATAACTTCTGTGTGTGTCCTTGTGAGCTGTCTGTTGTTGTCTGCAAAGTGGATGTTGCTGTCTGTGAGCTGTGGATGTCAGGGTGGTGAGGAGAATGGTGTTGGGTTGAAGCTGTGTGGATGTTAGAGAGATATGTACACTGCAAGTCATGATCTATATGAATATCATTTATAAGCACAACAAAGCCTGGACAACTAACAGAGAACACATTGTGAAATATACCTACACACAAAACGGAGGGGGGACATGAGGGGTGAGTAGGGTAGGGAGGGTGAGGGGTGAGAGTGTGAGAGGGGGAGAGGTGTGAATGGAGACAGACAGAGTAAAGGAAAAGTAGGGTGGGGGTAGCCAGCGGAGGGTGTAGGATAAGGGAGTGAGACATTTACACTAGTGAGATTTTTTATTTTTTTTTAATTAAATTTTCGATTTTTAAATTAATAAGTAATACATTTAAACACCAAAGCCGTTTAATTGCTTACCTATCCATTATATTTATTTTTTTATTTTTATATATATATATAAATATATATATATATTATTTTTTTTTAGAAGAGCCAGGGGGTTATAGAGGGTTCACGGAATAACTGACCGTCTATATATAGTTTGTCCACCACCAGTGCAGTCCGCTTACCTCTCTGCCTGTGTTCTTTCATGATGGGGTATAATAGCTTACGCCGCTCGTTTATCTCCCGGGGGAACTGGTCGTTCATGCCATACGACGTGCCTTTTAGCTCCCGACCTTTGCTTTTCACGAGCACTTTCTGCTGGAAGTGCTCGAATTTGGCTATGATGGCACGGTGGCGATTTCCTCCTCGGGGTCCCAGCCGGTGGACACGGTGAAAACTGATTGTTTTTACCGTTTCAGCAGGGATTTTGAGCGCCGACACCATGAAGTTTTTAATCAGGGTCTCTGGGTTATCCGGCGTGGACTCTGGGATGCCTGAGAAGATTAGATTGTCCCGCATGCTCCTCGACTGGATGTCCAGGACGGTCTCCCTCAGGGACGTGTTGTCTTTTTTTAATATACTCACCTCCTCGGTGACAGCTGTCAGCGTGGAGCGGAGTTCCACGTTGTCCCTCTGCAGATCGTTAATCTGCTGGTGCGTGAACTCCAAACTGGCTCTCAGGTCTTTAATCTCCTGGTGAAGCAAAGTGAGAACGTCAAGCTTTTTATTAATGGAATCTAAAACACTTACCTGGATGTCCGTGGCCTCCAGATCTGAAGTGTCAGTCGAGGAGTCTGTTTTCCTCCTCTTGCTCGGATTCTCGGGTGTGGGGCTGGAGCCTTCCATGGTGCAGCAGCGGACGAAATAGTCGTCAATAAAGTCCTCAAGATCCTCCACTGTGAGCGACACGGTAAGGGACACTTGCAGCAACTTAAACTTAGATATGATGTTTTATTGAATGAATAAAACGGATAGCGGCGATTAGTTAAGTTCTGATCTAGCAGCTGGTGGCCGCCATATTGAATCTCGAAAATCTCACTGGCTCTCGCGTTACTACAGCATCACGTCCGATATTCAACTCTTTCTTTAATAATACTAACAACATGAATTATTATAATAACATTAATCAGCTGTAAAAACATCTTAACATCACAAACTTCAAATGAACATGTGACTCCATTTTGAATCAGAGAAAATAAGAATGAGTCCACTGCTTTATAAAACATGATCCGCACTTTATTATGAATATGAATTATTATAATGACAGACAGACTCCGACATTAGACTCAAATATTTGTTTGTTGACATGATATCACAACTTTGAACTCATCATCTCATCACAACAATCCTCACACAGACTCTGTTAAACACCATGTAGTTCTTCTTCGTGTGTTGCAGACGGTCACTGAGCATTCTCCTCAGCTGGTTCTCATTAAATGTGACCTTTAATAAAAGACTTGTGTGTGTGTGTTTCTCATAAACACTTCAGCAGGAAGAAGTTACAGAACGCTCTACGAGGACAGTCACACATCCTGCCGATCCGAGAGCCTTTTCTCACTGCACACTGCTCCCCGACGTCACACTGAGAGAGCGAGAGAGAGAGAGTACTGCTTTGGCAACATGGATTGCTGATCTGTCATGTCAATAAAGCTTATTTGAATTGAATTGAATTGAGAGAGAGAGAGAGAGAGAGAGAGAGAGTGAGAGAGAGAGAGAGAGAGAGAGAGAGAGAGAGAGAGAGAGAGAGAGAGAGAGAGAGAGAGAGGGAGGGAGAGAGAGAGAGAGAGAGAGAGAGAGAGAGAGAGAGAGAGAGAGAGAGAGAGAGAGAGCGTTTATCTATTTCTGAATCTGCAAGAATAAACATTTCTCAATATCTAATCAATCATTAAATCGTGCTTCTCACCCTGGGGACTTGGCCAAACTTTTTCTCCCATGAAGACGTTTTCTTCGCCTGAAGTTTCTCCAGAACTTCCTGCAGAGCTCCGAGCTGGGCGAGAGACGGGGAGAGGGAGAGAGGGGAGGGAGAGAGAGAGAGAGAGAGAGAGAGAGAGAGAGAGAGAGAGATTTCCTTATGTGATGTTAATGTTAGAACAAAGGACAACAGTAAATAAAATACAGTCTCTGTTAACTGATGAATATTTCAACTGATCATACAAGTAAAATAAACCTTTGACAGTAATATTTAAAGAAACAGCTGTAAGTTAGGCAGAGAGATAAACACACAATGTGTCAGAGGGGACAGAGAGAGAGAGAGAGAGGGGAGAGAGAGAGGGGGGGGGGGGAGAGCCTCAGATTCATCAGGCTCAAGTATCTCAAAGGTAAACAAACCTCACAGGTACATGAACGAGCTCATACCCTTAACTAACCGGCTGTTTCTCGGAGGTCAGGTAAATCTCAGGTGTCATCTTACCAGCTGTTTCTCTGAGGTCAGGTTCGGTCCTTTGGAGTAGAAGTGGCGCAGCACTCTGGGGCTCAGCTCGTCCTCACTGGTCAGGGAGTTGTTCTCCGTCAGGTCTGCTCCGGTGGATCCTGAGAGCAGCAGCACGCAGAGCAGCAGCCTGCAGCTCCTCGTGCTCCCTGTGCTCCTCATCGTCCCTGTGCTCCTCATCGTGTCCAGCCCCCCACATAGACACGCACCTTTTTATATGAACCCCCCTCACACACACACACACACACACACACACACACACACACACACACACACAGCTCCACCCCCTGCTGTGATTATTCCTCTGTGTCTTTGTGTGTCATGCGTAACAGCCGCCTGTGAGTCACCGCAAAAGTTGCTGGGCAAAAATTGCCTCAAAAAGTCAACAGCAACAGCAACTGAGCTGCAGGGTTTAATGATGAGCGTGTTTGGATTGTCTTAAAGACAAACAGCTGATCATGTTATAAACCTGATACTGTCACCATATTCTGACCGTTCATTTAAAACCTTCTCTCTTTTTAGTAAATGTCAGAATCATCCATGTGTAGGTTCACCATGGAGAAAACTTCAGGATCCTATAAAAACTACATAAATGTTAGAAAACTAAAGAACCTGTGGACACAAAATAGTCAGACCTTTCAGATTTTCTTTGTAAACCAATAAAAACATTGATAATGTCATCTCACAGAATCATGTTTGGTTACGTTGTAACCTTGGTTCTCTGAGAGAAGAGACTATCTCTCCACAGAGTTACATATTTCATATGTACGGGGACTGACCCACTGGGGCAGTTGACGTGGATACTTCTTTAAGACACACCACTACGTGGCCCATGCAAGGTTACTCAGAAGGCCCAACCCTAGTTTGGACCATCCCCTGCGGACAAGCCAAGGTGGGCCCACTACCACAGGGGCAAAGTAAATTTTATGTCTACTTGAAAGTGGCACCAAGCAGCCGTTGCCCAAAGGATGTGCTCGTAGCCACATTTAGACAGTAAATCTGGCAAAAGTAGAAGTGACAAACAATTGGTTTGATTTTCTGGACGCCTCCGTTCACTGCAACTCCATCGAGCTGTTCAAGTGAAGCTCTGAGAGCACCTTCGGCAGGAAAGCAGGATTTGGACGAAGACGACCCCTGCATCAGCTGGTAAAAACCGACAGCAGTTTTCAGGCATCGACAGCGCCTGTAACTCTGAAACTCTCTTAGCAGATATTACGGCTATGAGAAATGCCACCTTAAATGACAGCCACTTCATGTCCACCCTTTGCAGGGGCTCGAAAGGCTCTTGTTGTAAGGCAGCCAATACAAGGCCTAGATCCCATGTGGGGATGGCCAACTTCCTGCACGGCTTCAGTCTCTGAGCCCCTTTCAGGAACCTGGAAATGAGGTTGCAGTCGCCCTCAGCCAGCCCCTGCCTCCCAGCACGAGCCGCTTTGATTGCAGCCACCATGCCTCTCAGGGTGGAAGGTGATTTACCATCCTCCAGAAGCACCTGAAGATACCCAAGTATCTCTGGAGCTGCACATGAAAGTGGGTCAATCTGATTCGCTCTGCACCATGACCCAAAGAGCTCCCAGCCGTAGGAGTATGCAGCTCTGGTTGACGGTGCTCGAGCATTCTAAATAGTCTGTACCACAGAATGTGAGAGCCCCATTCCTAACAGACTAGCCCCTTCAGGGGCCAAGCCCAGAGTTTGAGGCGCCGTAGAAAGGGATGGAGCAGGGCTCCTTCTGCCTGGCTCAAGAGATCCCTGCGACCCGGAAGCTCCCACAGCTTCCCATCCAGGAGAGGCATTACCCCTGAGAACCACACCATGTGGGGCCAGTTCGGGGCTAGTAGGATCAGCAGTACCTCCTCCTCCCGGACTCTCTGCAGTAGAGATGGAAGAAGACTGAATAGGGGAAAAGCATACAGCAACCTGTGAGGCCAATCGTGCGCCATCGCATCTATGCCCAGTGGGGGGGAGTCCCACCCCAGAGAGAAGAACAGCGGGCAGTGCGCATTGTCCCTGGACGTGAAAATGTCCACCGCTGCCCTGCCAAACCGATTCCAAATCTCCCCATACCACCTGTGGGTGCAGCCTCCATTCCCCAGGGTTCGGTCCACCCCTGGAGAGTAGATCGGCCCCTCGATTCAACTCCCCGGGCACATGCCTGGCTCTGAGTAACAGAAACTGTGTACTCGCCCATATCCACAGCTTGTGTGCCATTCTGCCGAGGCGTGGAGAGCCCAAGCCCCCTTGCCAGTTTTCGTATGCTGCCACCACCATGCTGTCTGCCCTTATCAGCATGTGACGGCCCCGCAGACTGGGTGCAAAATGCCAAAGGGCCAGATAAATGACCCTCATTTCCAGGATGTTGATATAGTGGCCGTCCTAGGGGGCACTCCAGCCCCCTCCGGCACCCTCACCATTGTGGACTGCCCCCCATCCATTCAAGGATGCATCTGCAGAGACCACCTGTCGGCGTAGTACTTGTCCCAGCATGCTTCCTCTTGCAATGTTGGCTGGGGTTCTCCACCATCTGAGGGCCACGCTCAGCCTTCATGGACCTGCACCTTGGCATGCAAGTGTTTTTGTGGTCAGTCACAGTCCCAGGCACAAGAGACACCTCAGTACTGAACGCATGTGCAGGAGCGCCAAAGGAACGACCTGCACTGATGCTGCCATTAGACACAACAGGCGTAGACAAAGCCTCCAGGTGACCCTGGCTCCCAGATGGAGAAGAGAGAGGCAGGCTTTCAGGGATAGTTGCCTCTCCTTTGTTAGTGTCACAACCACAGCCCTGGCATCCAACTGCATGCCTAGAAACTGGGTAGTCTGTGCAGGCTGTAGCAGTCTCCGACAAGGATAGCCTGTCTCACTCTCGGAACAGTTAGCATCTTGCATTTCAGGGGTCTTAGAAACTTGTTCAGTCCCCTGAGGTCCAAGACTGGGCTCAACATGTCGTCCCGTTTGGGAATAAGAAAATAGCGGGAATAAAAGCCCACCTGCTGAACCAGCCGGCACACTTCCCTGATAGCTCCCTTCACCAGGAGTGTTAAAATCTCTGAGCATAGTGCCTCCCTGTGTTGAGGCATCGCCACAGTTGAAACCGCAGCCGTCCTTGTCACAGGAGGGGTGCTCATAAATTGTAGCCAATACCCCTTGGTCATTGATGAAATCACCCAGGGGTCCCTAGTCCGCCTCAAAACCCCTGAAACCTCATTGGCGCAAGGCCGAGCCTCTTGTGCCTGTTGCAACATACCAGAAGCATCCGGCCCAAACATCGCCGAGGGGTCCACAGGCAGTCTGAGTAGACAAGCCCTGTCCTCCTGTTGCAACATCGACTGCGACAACCACAGGTGTCACCGTACTACCCAGAGTCCAGACATGGCCTTGCCCCTTGCCTCTGCCTGCTCTCTCATGAGCTTCGGGAGAAGTGAAGAGACCTCCTGTAACTCCGTAAGTAACTCTGTACCCCACTGCTCCTTCAGCCGCTGAGTCAGATGGCGTTGGTACAGAGTCAATATAGCCCCCGTATTCGCCAGCTGAGTTTGGACTGCCATGGCTCCATGCATTTTGGTCAACAAAGCGTCCATCATTCTGCAGTTCTTGCTACGACAGCCACTCTTACCAAAAACTGACTTAGATGGGGATAGCAGGGCTGCCAGGGCCTGGTCCACAGGAGGCAGCGGCCCACAGCCTATCCTCTCTTGATCCTGGACCGCCGATAAGCGTCTGCAAAACGACGACCAGCGACCAGAACCTGACAGAGACTGAAACTGCTTCTGGACCACCTCATCAAAATCAGGAAGAAGAGGTATCTGGGGCCGTGTGAGCCGAGCCCCAGCCTCATCATTGAAACGAGAGGGCCTGGGTCCCTGATCCGATGGCATCTCCACCGTCAGAGCTGCAGCCGCTCTGCATATAATTTCGTGAAGGAGAGGTGCTTGCTGCTCACGGTCCTCCAAGATTGCCTCCTGCTGTCTCGTGGGGAAAATCTCCTCCTCCTCAGAGGGCTCTAGGCTGAGTATATCTACCTCCCTGTCTGACTCAGGGGAAGAAGGGTAATCACGAGCAGCCGCCTGACCCCTAAACACTCCCCTGTTATGGAGCCAAGTGGCAGCATTTATGCTTTTAATTCGCAATCAAATATTTTATTCAGTTCATGATTACAGATCAAGCTGCAACTTACAGTGTTGAAAAATTAAGCTGATTCGAGAGTCCTAAAGATGCCATTCCTCCATTGTCCACTAGAGTCAGTCTCCTGCGGTGAGTCAGTCCCCATAGAACCCCATGTTAAAATGTCTAACTTAACAGCTGCAGTTCCTCCAGTGTCCACTAGAGTCTGTCTCCTGCAGTGAGTCAGTCCCCATAGAGCCCCATGTTAAAATGTCTAACTTAACAGCTGCAGTTCCTCCAGTGTCCACTAGAGTCTGTCTCCTACAGTGAGTCAGTCCCCATAGAGCTCCATGTTAAAATGTCCAACTTTACAGCTGCAGTTCCTCCAGTGTCCACTAGAGTCTGTCTCCTGCAGTGAGTCAGTCCCCATAGAGCCCCATGTTAAAATGTCCAACTTAACAGCTGCAGTTCCTCCAGTGTCCACTAGAGTCTGTCTCCTGCAGTGAGTCAGTCCCCATAGAGCCCCATGTTAAAATGTCCAACTTTACAGCTGCAGTTCCTCCAGTGTCCACTAGAGTCTGTCTCCTGCAGTGAGTCAGTCCTCATAGAGCCCCATGTTAAAATGTCCAACTTTACAGCTGCAGTTCCTCCAGTGTCCACTAGAGTCTGTCTCCTGCAGTGAGTCAGTCCTCATAGAGCCCCATGTTAAAATGTCCAACTTTACAGCTGCAGTTCCTCCAGTGTCCACTAGAGTCTGTCTCCTGCAGTGAGTCAGTCCCCATAGAGCCCCATGTTAAAATGTCCAACTTAACAGCTGCAGTTCCTCCAGTGTCCACTAGAGTCTGTCTCCTGCAGTGAGTCAGTCCCCATAGAGCCCCATGTTAAAATGTCTAACTTTACAGCTGCAGTTCCTCCAGTGTCCACTAGAGTCTGTCTCCTGCAGTGAGTCAGTCCTCATAGAGCCCCATGTTAAAATGTCCAACTTAACAGCTGCAGTTCCTCCAGTGTCCACTAGAGTCTGTCTCCTGCAGTGAGTCAGTCCCCATAGAGCCCCATGTTAAGATGTCCAACTTTACAGCTGCAGTTCCTCCAGTGTCCACTAGAGTCTGTCTCCTGCAGTGAGTCAGTCCCCATAGAGCCCCATGTTAAAATGTCCAACTTTACAGCTGCAGTTCCTCCAGTGTCCACTAGAGTCTGTCTCCTGCAGTGAGTCAGTCCCCATAGAGCCCCATGTTAAAACCAGCATTAATGAGGTCAGTCTGGGACACCTGTTGAGTAGCGTTGTGAGATGTGTAGCTCAAAAACCTCCTTATTTATTTGATACTGGCATCAGTAAAATCCCTCATTTCAGCCTTGGCCTGAAACGCTTAATTTCAGCTGCTGTCATTTTAAGGCCCCCTCCCCAAGTGCCCACTCTCCTCTGATTGGCCAGCTCTGTTTGCAGTCGCAGGGAAATTTGAGTGGGAATCTGAGTGGGCATGTAAAGCTGGACATTTTAACATGGGGCTCTATGGGGACTGACTCACTGCAGGAGACAG
>CM036535.1:36334266-36359266 GCA_020745685.1 Tautogolabrus adspersus | reverse complement strand
CAGGTCCAAACATCACCTGACCGGTCCAAACATCACCTCACAGGTCCAAACAACACCTGACCGGTCCAAACATCACCTCACAGGTCCAAACATCACCTGACAGGTCCAAACATCACCTGACAGGTCCAAACATCACCTCACAGGTCCAAACATCACCTGACAGGTCCAAACATCACCTCACAGGTCCAAACATCACCTGACAGGTCCAAACATCACCTGACCGGTCCAAACATCACCTGACAGGTCCAAACATCACCTCACAGGTCCAAACATCACCTGACCGGTCCAAACATCACCTCACAGGTCCAAACATCACCTCACAGGTCCAAACATCACCTGACCGGTCCAAACATCACCTCACAGGTCCAAACATCACCTCACAGGTCCAAACATCACCTCACAGGTCCAAACATCACCTGACAGGTCCAAACATCACCTGACCGGTCCAAACATCAACTCACAGGTCCAAACATCACCTCACAGGTCCAAACATCACCTCACAGGTCCAAACATCACCTGACAGGTCCAAACATCACCTCACAGGTCCAAACATCACCTGACAGGTCCAAACATCACCTGACAGGTCCAAACATCACCTCACAGGTCCAAACATCACCTGACAGGTCCAAACATCACCTGACAGGTCCAAACATCACCTCACAGGTCCAAACATCACCTGACCGGTCCAAACATCACCTGACAGGTCCAAACATCACCTGACAGGTCCAAACATCACCTCACAGGTCCAAACATCACCTGACAGGTCCAAACATCACCTGACAGGTCCAAACATCACCTGACAGGTCCAAACATCACCTCACAGGTCCAAACATCACCTGACCGGTCCAAACATCACCTGACAGGTCCAAACATCACCTGACAGGTCCAAACATCACCTGACAGGTCCAAACATCACCTCACAGGTCCAAACATCACCTGACAGGTCCAAACATCACCTGACCGGTCCAAACATCACCTGACAGGTCCAAACATCACCTCACAGGTCCAAACATCACCTGACAGGTCCAAACATCACCTGACAGGTCCAAACATCACCTCACAGGTCCAAACATCACCTGACAGGTCCAAACATCACCTGACAGGTCCAAACATCACCTCACAGGTCCAAACATCACCTGACAGGTCCAAACATTACCTGACAGGTCCAAACATCACCTCACAGGTCCAAACATCACCTGACCGGTCCAAACATCACCTGACAGGTCCAAACATCACCTGACAGGTCCAAACATAACCTCACAGGTCCAAACATCACCTGACAGGTCCAAACATCACCTGACAGGTCCAAACATCACCTCACAGGTCCAAACATCACCTGACAGGTCCAAACATCACCTGACAGGTCCAAACATCACAGGTCCAAACATCACCTGACAGGTCCAAACATCACCTGACAGGTCCAAACATCACCTCACAGGTCCAAACATCACCTGACAGGTCCAAACATCACCTGACAGGTCCAAACATCACCTCACAGGTCCAAACATCACCTCACAGGTCCAAACATCACCTGACAGGTCCAAACATCACCTCACAGGTCCAAACATCACCTCACAGGTCCAAACATCACCTCACAGGTCCAAACATCACCTGACAGGTCCAAACATCACCTGACAGGCCCAAACATCACCTGACAGGTCCAAACATCACCTCACAGGTCCAAACATCACCTCACAGGTCCAAACATCACCTGACAGGTCCAAACATCACCTCACAGGTCCAAACATCACCTCACAGGTCCAAACATCACCTCACAGGTCCAAACATCACCTGACAGGTCCAAACATCACCTGACAGGTCCAAACATCACCTGACAGGTCCAAACATCACCTGACAGGTCCAAACATCACCTCACAGGTCCAAACATCACCTGACAGGTCCAAACATTACCTGACAGGTCCAAACATCACCTCACAGGTCCAAACATCACCTGACCGGTCCAAACATCACCTGACAGGTCCAAACATCACCTGACAGGTCCAAACATCACCTGACAGGTCCAAACACACCTGACAGGTCCAAACATCACCTGACAGGTCCAAACATCACCTGACAGGTCCAAACATCACCTGACAGGTCCAAACATCACCTGACAGGTCCAAACATCACCTCACAGGTCCAAACATCACCTGACAGGTCCAAACATCACCTGACAGGTCCAAACATCACCTCACAGGTCCAAACATCACCTGACAGGTCCAAACATCACCTCACAGGTCCAAACATCACCTGACAGGTCCAAACATCACCTGACAGGTCCAAACATCACCTCACAGGTCCAAACATCACCTCACAGGTCCAAACATCACCTGACAGGTCCAAACATCACCTCACAGGTCCAAACATCACCTCACAGGTCCAAACATCACCTCACAGGTCCAAACATCACCTCACAGGTCCAAACATCACCTGACAGGTCCAAACATCACCTGACAGGCCCAAACATCACCTGACAGGTCCAAACATCACCTCACAGGTCCAAACATCACCTCACAGGTCCAAACATCACCTGACAGGTCCAAACATCACCTCACAGGTCCAAACATCACCTCACAGGTCCAAACATCACCTCACAGGTCCAAACATCACCTGACAGGTCCAAACATCACCTGACAGGTCCAAACATCACCTGACAGGTCCAAACATCACCCCACAGGTCCAAACATCACCTGACAGGTCCAAACATCACCTCACAGGTCCAAACATCACCTCACAGGTCCAAACATCACCTGACAGGTCCAAACATTACCTCACAGGTCCCAGTAAAAAAATTCAATTCCTGGAGACAGGTGAGTGCATGCACCTGCCTCTCAACCAACCTGTAACATTATTTCTGCTGATATCTGTGATGTTGTCCTGTTATAGCGAGTTCTTTACTGTGTTTATGTGTGTGAGTCACTGTGAGCTAATTAAAGGTTATACTTCAGGTCCTGTCTGCCCACACACATCGCCATAATAATACACATTCTTCTCTCGACTGTAATTATTGAGACAGTGTGTGTGTGTGTGTGTGTGTGTGTGTGTGTGTGTGTGTGTGTGTGTGTGTGTGTGTGTGTGTACATGTGTGTGGGTGTGTAAATATGTTTTTAAATCCATGCTTCTTTACCCTCATTGGCATCCATCTTGTGTTTGGCTGCCATGTTTCCTAAAGGAGATAGAGTGTTTCCTTAAGGAGATCAAGGAGAGTGTTACCTAAAGGAGAGTGTTTACCTTCACAGTATACAGGTTTGGAGAGATGGAAGATTGCAGCCAATCACCTTCTCTGCAGAGCGGATGATGCGCTGCAGCCTGCACTTCTCTCTTGCTGTGGCTGCAGCGTACCAGACTGTGATGGAGGAGGAGAGGATGGACTCGATGATGGCAGTGTAGAAGTGCACCATCATGGTCTTTGGCAGGTTGAACTTCTTCAGCTGCCGCAGGAAGTACATCCTCTGCTGTCCTTTCTTGATGAGGGAGGTGATGTTCAGCTCCCACTTGAGGTCCTGGGCGATGGTGGTCCCCAGGAAGCGGAAAGACTCCACAGTAGACACCGTGGAGTCGCCGATGGTGATGGGGCTGAGGGCGGCTGCGTTTTTCCTGAAGTCCACAACCATCTCCACTGTCTTCAGAGCGTTAAGCTCTAGGTTGTTTTCGCTGCACCAGGTCACCAGATGGTCAGCCTCCCACCTGTAGGCAGACTCGTCCCCACCAGAGATGAGTCCAATGAGGGTGGTGTCGTCTGCGAACTTGAGGAGCTTGACAGACTGGTGACTGGAGGTGCAGCTGTTAGTGTACAGGGAGAGGAGCAGAGGAGAAAGAACGCAGCCTTGAGGGGAGCCAGTGCTGATGGTCCTGCTGTCCGAGACATTCTTCCCCAGCTTCACCTGCTGTCTCCTGTCAGACAGGAAGTCTGTGATCCACCTGCAGGTGGAGTCAGGCACGTTCAGCTGGGAGAGCTTGTCCTGGAGCAGGGCCGGGATTATTGTGTTGAAAGCAGAGCTGAAATCCACATACAGGATCCTGGCGTAGGTTCCTGCTGAGTCCAGATGCTTGAGGATGGAGTGGAGGGCCAGGTTGACAGCGTCGTCCACAGACCTGTTGGCTCTGTAGGCGAACTGAAGGGGGTCCAGGAGGGGGTCTGTGATGTCTTTGAGGTGTGAAAGCACCAGGCGCTCAAAGGACTTCATCACCACAGAGGTCAGGGCGACGGGTCTGAAGTCATTAAGTCCTGTGGTCCTTGGTTTTTTGGGGACAGGGATGATGGTGGAGGACTTGAAGCAGGCTGGCACGTGGCATGTCTCCAATGAGGTGTTAAAAATGTCTGTGAAGACTGGAGACAGCTGATCAGCACAGTGCTTCAAGGTGGAGGGAGAGACAGAGTCTGGTCCAGCTGCTTTGCGGGGGTTCTGTCTCTTGAAGATCTTATTTACATCTCTTTCAGTGACTGAAAGAGGGGTCGCTGGGGTGTGGGGAGAGAGGGCTGTTAGGGCTCGTTGAGAGTCCTGAGACCCTGTTGTGGTGGGGGAGGTGAGTTGTGAAGTGGAGTCGTTGGTTTCCGGGCTGTCCCATTGTCTTTCAAAGCGACAGTAGAACTCGTTCAGGTTGTTGGCCAGACGCAGGTCACTTACAGAGTGGGGGGTTTTAGGCTTGTAGCTGGTGAGCTGTCTGAGACCCTTCCAGACTGAGCCAGCATCTCTATCTGAGAACTGTTGTTGTAGTTTCTCAGAGTAAAGACGCTTGGCTTCTCTCACCGCCCTGCTAAAGGTGTATTTAGCCTTTTTAAAACTGTCCCTGTCCCCACTCCTAAAAGCCACCTCCTTTTCCTGCCTTAACCGTCTGAGTTTAGCTGTGAACCAGGGCTTGTCGTTGTTGTAGCTCACCGTAGTGTGTGATGCTACACATAAGTCCTGGCAGAAGTCAATGTATGACGTCACAGCCTCTGTGTACTCATCCAGACTGTTTGAGGCAGTCCTGAAAACATCCCAGTCAGTACAGTCTAAGCACGCCTTTAATTCTTCCACAGCTTCACTGGTCCACTGCTTTGATGTCCTCACAACAGGCTTACAGAGCTTTAATTTCTGCTTGTATGAAGGGATCAAATGGACCATGACGTGGTCAGAGTGGCCCAGTGCAGCGCGGGGGACGGCGTGATAAGCGTTACTGACTGTGGTGTAACAGTGATCCAAAACATTTCCCTCTCTGGTCGGACATTTAATAAACTGTCTATACTTAGGAAGCTCATGACTGAGATTACCTTTGTTAAAATCACAGAGGACAATAACTAAGGAGTCCAGGTTTGTCCGCTCCACACACAGTATCTGGTCAGTAAAGTTGTGCGTCCCGATCCGCTCTGAAGAGTTGGAATCCTGCCAGCTGCAGCGCAGAGTCCGGTATCAGTCCACACAGCCACGTCTCTGTGAAACACAAAACACAGGATGTATAAAAGTCTCTGTTTCTCCCCATCAGTAGTTGAAGTTCGTCCAGTTTGAGAGCGGTGCGTAGTCCGCCAGTGCAGCGGAGCACAGCAGATAAAAAGACATAAGACAGTGCAAGTGAGCAACACAACCTGACGGAATACAACCAAGAAAAATAAAAATGTTACTGTTCGTTAAAACAATATTAATCAATCAATCTTTATTTTGTATAGCGTCAATTCATAACAAGTGTAATCTCAAGACACTTTACAAAAAGCAGGTACTGCCTTACTCTCAGTTATTAAACATTACAAAAGAGCAGGTAAAAAGACCATGCTCATTGTTACGTTACAAAAGTTGGTAAAACCTTACTTATCGCCTTAGTACAAAGACCTGGCTTGATCCATCACAGGCATAGCACTTGAAGAATCTGTTCTCTTGACATAAATGATGTTGTTGATGATGAAGAGATTTCCATTGACACTGTCTTAGTTACAACAATACATTTATTAAATATAAGAAAGACAGAGTCAAGCCAGGCTTGCCATGGATAGCCTAGGAGAGACAGAAGCCGAAATCATCTCTCCCGACCAAAGGGAGAGCACCTACATATAAAGGACAGCGTAAACACATCTGTTTCCTATTATGGGGCCAAAACCGCTGTCCCCTTACACATGTCAATCATAGAGGCCCCAACCCTCACATTCCAATGTGGGGGTACCTCATCAACATTATGCACAAGAGAGAGCAGTTGTAACCTTTACCACAGTAACTAAGACACCTCATATTTCCCCCCTTCGGGACTAAAGTCTCGAAACTGAGTAAATGATACAATGATGATGTGAGTTGGCCTCATAGAAATCACACAGAATGCTTATGATATACCCTTCTGTTCATGCTTAATCTTAAATATAGTAAATTTGTGGAGTGTGAGAGTAAAAACCTGTCAGAGCAGCTTTCTTTCTGATACCCATCAATCAATCTAGACAGGAAAATTCTCTCACGGTCCCTCTGCCCCAGGCAACCACATAAGGTACTCCAAGCCAATCAAAAAGAATGGTTCTGAAACCTTTATAGGATAATATATAAATGCATACATTTACAACCTCAGAAATAAAATCAAAAGTGTCCAAAGTCAGGCTGGTCGACCCATAGGACCCTTCAATGGACCTCTCCCTTCCTAACACCTCTGTCCTTAAGGATCGAGAAAAGAATAAAACACCTGAGGTCCCAATATAAACATTTAATACAGCTCCAGAAAACTTCAATACTAAACTAAAGTTATATATTTCACTAAAAACATCTAGTGTAGAGTAAAGATACAGAATAATTATCAATAATACACGTTACATTGTATTAACACAATCCAATGCTATAAAACATACAGTAAACATTCTTATACATTAAACTGTTGATTTTCAGCTTCCCCTGTAATAAACCTTCAATGATTGTTCGTTTGAAAACTCTTCATCATGATGTTCTCGTTCAGGGTCCTCTGTCCATTTTCATCCTAGTTTGCCCAGTTTTGAGTGAAGGCTGTGAGATCTGTGGACAGTCGACCACCCTTACATCGGTCACCAACACTGTCCTAGGAAGAGAAATCACAAACCAGCAAAAACAAAAACATCAAAAGTATATGTTCATTTTTATCACACTTTCAGATTATTCTAATACATGATTAACATATTCCATGTCCCCTTTATCCATGCACTCCCCATCAAAATAATAATGAGTCTATAATGAAGTCAGATATTCAAAAATGGATATGTTTCCACTAATTCTACACCTTCATCTTTAGGTCATTACTGTCATGATTTGGTCTGTTGTAGTTTATATTTCAGAGTTTAGATTTCTTTACATTGATTTAGTTCCCATTCTTCCCTGTTGTTGTTTCCCTTGTGTTTCTTTAAATTAATGTTTCCTAGTGTCCGTTTAGTCTTTAGTGTTTCCTGTTTTATTTTGTAATTTCTTCTCCTTGTGTCTCTCTGTTTTGTGTTCATTCCTGCCTCTCTGTGTTTTCCTCAGTCCTGATTGTCCTCACCTGTGTCTTATTGGTCTCACCTATGTTGATTACCCTGTGTATTTAGTCTCTGTGTGTCTTCCCTTCTGTGTCAGTTCATTGTCGTATGTCGGTGTGTGTAGGTCAGAGTTTCCCCAGTGTTTTCCTTGTGACCTGTATGTCACCTTTTGGACTCTGTTTTTGAATAGTAAAGTTTTTACTTTGCCTTTTTAATTTAATAATTCAATTTTTTCCCCGTTCATCTGCAATTGGGTCCAGTTCCCTGTTTTCACCAGCCAAACGTATTCTCCACTGATAAGCCTCCAAATTATGAAATTCTGCCAACTCTCTCTTCTTCCTACTTCCAGAGCTCTCTGTAGAGTTAACATTATCAGGCTCTTGTTTCCCTGCTGTAGAACAAAACCATCATACGGAAGTTTCAACTGTGCCATATAACAACATCCAACCCAACTATAAGGTAGAAATAAGTATGCCTTATTACCACAAATCCACCAGATATCTTTAAATGTTCCTATGGTAAAATTACCTGGTAAAGTTTGATTCTTTACACTTAAAGTTTTACTCAGTTTACGCTGTGGTGCATAAAAAGTCACTGTATATGTGTTGTCACCAGTCCTTTTATCACGTCGTCCAAATTGCATCACATCAGGAATGCTGTCATAATATCTTCATACTGATCAAAAAGATTTATATATGTTAAGTTCCTCAACCAAGAACAAACATGTCTAGGCTTAAATAGACGCACCGACAAGGCCATCCAAAACTTCCTTTCCGCTTGTTGTCTAAATAGCAGCCAGGATAACGCATCATTTTGACATTCAGAAGTCAAAGGTCCAGGTACCGTCTCTAGAATTAAAGGCCATGTGCCCGCAATTTGCAACACCAATGAATCAAACCCATAAGCTTTCCACTGGGTTTCTCACTACTCTAATGCATGAAGATGTTCAGTCATGCCTTCTGATGTCCCATCAGCATCTATAAATTCATCAGCATCATTTAACATAGTCATCTGAACTGCTTCAGCTGACTCCATATCAATCTGTTTATCAATTGGTTCTCTAATTTCCGATTTTTCTATGCTATTATTCAAGCTAGCTTCCAACTCTAACATATGCTTCTGAGTTATATTTACCAACTTCTTAAATGCTGGAGATGTAGTGACAGCTGTCAATGTCCTACCTACAGATTTAGTAGACACCAAGAAAGTCATCATTGTTTTATTAGTAATGGATCCCATCTTTACAACCTCACTTGTAAGATTACTAGGAGTAACAGAAGTAGAAGTTGTCATCATCGTTGTTGTAACATCCTTTCCTACCAAAGTCGTAGCTAAAGTAGTAACAGAAGTTGATATGTTAATACTACTAGTTAATCTCTGAGCTACAGTAGTAGTCGTCATCTGTACATCAGTCAGTCTCAGGGTGGCTGGTTGTTTTCGTACCTCTGTAGCAACCGTAATTGCTTCAATAGGAACCAGGCCTCTAAGCACAAGCTTTATTTTGAAAGTCCTATATCCTTCTGTCCAAAAGTTGTGAAACGGTACAAATTTAAAATCTGGATCCAAATAAGTGCAGGTATATTCTCCTTGATCTTCCCATGTAACATTACTTAAAATAAGTGTACAGTCATCTATAACTTTAAACCATCTCATGTCATTACACAGAATATACTTTCTTTGATCACGATCCACATTTACATGGAAGGTAAACTGTATTTCCTAATTTAGCTCTTAACAATATTCACAGGAATTTGAGTTGTAGAAATCATTCGAGGCGCAGCTGTAGTTAAACGCAATATATCTGTGGCATCAGTAACCTTAAGAGTTGAAAAAGTTTTCTCAGTTTGCAGGAGAGTTGATATGTTGGTTGTCAATTGTTCTACTTGTTTACTTTCATTTAGTACCACAAGAATCCTAGTCCTCATAACGTTTTGGTCTAACCTTTCTTCGAGTTGGCCTTGGACTCCTAGGTCCAACTGGGTCTATGAATTTTCCTGGAGAGGCATCACAGCCCTCTGGAGTCTCTGACGACTCACACTCTCGGGAAATGGACTCTGTTGTTTCTGGGACATGTTGTAAATCAATGTCATCAAATCGTCTTTCTTGCTCATGGGCTGACAAGTCATCCCTGGCATCATCAAAAGTGTGCTCAAAATCATCAAGCACACCCACAGCATAGTCAATCCCTTTTTCTGGGTCTTGACCTTGGAGGTCCTCATGAACCTCTGCTGTTTCTGCAGCTGTTGTTGGCTCTCTTGAGCTTTCAACATCTTGGTTTTATAATCATGGCGCTTCTTTTGCTGGCGCTTTAACACAAACAAGATGTTGACATCTGTCTACCCGTAGCTAACTCATGGGGTGTCATGCGCAAATCACAGAACCCACTTGAACGACACACCATTAACACCAATAGAAGTGTCTCTACCCAATTCAGACCTATGTGTTGGCAGATTTTAACAATTCGTTTGTTTTATTTTTTAACACACCATTCATTCATTATTTTATTTTATTATTATTTTTATTTATTTTTTACAAACACCTTGGCTTTGCGGATGATAAACAGCTCCTAGACGTTTTCCAATTCCCAATTTATTTTCTGAATTCATTTGACTGTTTTATTCACGAACTCTTTCCCATTATCGATGGACGATACGCGGTCTGGAAGTCTTCACCTGCTTATGACCTCACGGCACAAAAACTTAACAACAGACTGAGTATCTTTTCAATTGGTTGGACAGGCCTCAAGCCTTGAAAATCTATTCACAACTATTATCATTTATCTTTTACTTCCTACTGATCTTATTATATCAACAAATAAACCATTAACTCACACATAGGACCTATCGGTGTTGGAATGTGACCAGGAGGAACCATCACAGCCCTCCTAACATTGTTGTTTAGACAGAAAGTACACCTGCTTACTACATAATCAATTTGCTCAAAAAAGTATGATGCCCAAAAAAACATATTCTTTCGTAATCTTTCTTCTTACTTCCCCCCTTGCACATGGGCTACCATGTGCTTCATGAACTATAGGACCTAGCAGGTCAGGGGGTACTACCATCAGCCCTTCATGATTTCACCACAGGCCAGCAGAATCTTGAGTGGCCCCTCAGTCAGAGGTGTAAAGAGCACCAAAATATTCTACACCAGTAAAAGTACTGCTCCTTTAATAAAATGTTACTGAAGTACAAGTAAAAGTATCTGTTTAAAATGTACTCAAAAAGTAAAAAACATCTCGCCGAAAATTACTTTAAGTAAAAGTCACAAGTGACTTATTCATTTATTCATTTAGTTTTTACAACGCATGTCGTCTGTGCTGCAAAAAGAACAAGAGGATTTAGATCTAAAAGTTTTTTTCTTTTAATTAAAGACAAATCTTAACAAAGATGTATCCTGTAAACATTTTCTTTTGTTCCCCATTTACAAAAACAAAATATAAAGTTAGACATTAAAACTCATCTCAACCTCTCTTAAAGCCCTGTATCTCTCATCTTTGTCGTCATTTCTTGAATCCATTCTCCTTACTTACTTATGTCCTTCTTTCACCTCGCTTCAGCCAACATCCATCTAACTGCTGGGTCATATCCACCAACAACTTCGTTCGAATCATTCTCACTTCCGTCTCCTATTTCCAGTCTGCTAAACTGCTAAATCTTTTTCTTTTTAGTGTCGCAGCTCAGGTACATCTTTATAGTTGTCTTAGCCTTTCCTTTCTCTTTGATCTGCTCAATCCTCATCCGTGATGTAATAGTTACCTTCCTGTCTGATCACTGGGAGCTGAGGATAAACATCAGTAAACTTCACCTCTTTCTCATAAGGCAGTGGTTTCTTTACTGATCCAGTATGTGAGAAGGTGTGTTAACCTTCTCCATTAGTTTTCCTGTTTCCTTATAGAAAAGATAATCATTTGTTTTATGAAGAGAAATGTTTCAAGTATTTAAGAAAATACTGATAGAGTCTTTGTCTCACTCATAAACAGTGTAAAAAGTATTTGAATGTTTGTAGTTGTTTTATTCTGAGTCTGCTTCGTCTCTAATGCAGCTGTGTCCTCAAAGGTTGATTTATCTGAAGCTAAACCTGAGATGAAAGATAATCCATCTAGTGTTTTAAATCAGCCTGTTTCAGTTTGTATTAAATGTTTAAGGGAGCTGTGTGTTCACCTCTCAGCAGGCTACACTGAAGCTTCAACTGAATCTGCTTGATTTGAAGTTTTCATTTTCACACATCTGAGATGTGTTAAGGTTCTGCAGCTTATAACACCCAACTTCCTGATACGTCTGCTTCAAAATAAAATCATATCAACAAAATGGCAATACGAGACTTTTATTCTGAAAAACTTTCCGGATTTAAATGTATTTATCTCTCTGAACTTTGAGTCAGCGCTACAGCCAACTTCTTTTAATCATCTTGGACTGAAGGCAATAACACATCAGTTTGAACACACCTTCAGCAGGTAGACCCTCTGTGATGGAGGTGCCTATCCCCCCTTGCATTAACTTAAGGTGCAACGTGCCAAGAAAAGGTTCTCTCTGCCTCTCGTTACTCTGATGTGATGACATAAATCATTCAAAGTAGGCCTATTTTACTCAGTAACAGATGTGTCTTAAAATGCAGCAAATTATAATACTTAACAGAAAACCTAACTAAAAGTACAGATTTTAAAAACTACTTCAAAAAGTACAAGTACACAAAAAACTACTCAATTACAGTAATGTGAGTTAATGTAATTAATTTCTTTACACCTCTGCCCTCGGTCCATCCATAATTATTTATCCATTACAGAAGCAGCTTCTTGCATCGAGACTACATCTCTGAGCGTAATTTTATCTTCCAAGTCCACCTCATGGGTGACCAGAAGAACCTCGCCAAATTTGTTTGCTCCTATAGCTGCCTTTGAGGCATCATCAGTCACTGTGTTACCTTGTGTGACGCTTGACATGTCCATTTTGTGTTCCGCACATTTAGTTATTGCTAATTTTTCCCAACTTTAACATCGCATGCAACAATTTCATTATCTGAGCATGATGCTGTATCGGAGAATCATCTGTTCTCTTAAACCCTTAATTCTTAAACTAATGTCAGTTTTCCATCTCAAAACAGCCCAAATCAAACTAGATCATTTTCAGACAATGAAACCAGCATTCACAGCACTCAACAGCTTTTGAATCAAATTAACTGTTCCCCAATGATCAATCAAATCAACAATACTCCTTAAATAACCAAATGCTTCAATCAGTCAGTCTGTTGCCAAGATTTCCTCCTAACTAATTGTACCGTAATATATTAAAAGAAATACTGTACGCCTATGTTTGAAAACAAACTAAACATGTATCCGACATGTTGGCTATAAATGAATGTATACACATATAGCTAAATACAGGTGTTTGTTGAAAGAGTTTGTGGATAAAACCTCACTGGCCTTGATCAGGCTGGATCACGCTGTCATCCGCAAGCTCCAGTGTCTATGAAACACTGTCAGGTGTCTTCTTCAGAAACATCTCATCTCCTTTGGTTTTTCCTCCAGTTCTCATCATAAAGATAGGAGACAAAAAGAAACAAAACAAAAGTTTAGTGTCTCAGAATCACTCCAAATTCTTATACACAATGCAACAATTTCAGTGAAACATGCAAACATTAGCTGTCAACACTTTGGTCATTTTCATCTGTCTCAACAGCTGTCTTTAATGCAAGAGTTTTCTCCAGGGGCGTCTTAATGGGGGATAGTGGGACTGACTGCCTAAGGCTCCAGTACGGAGGAGGGGCCCATAATGACCTGAATGGAATGTGTAGAATGGTTTAGTCTGCCTGCGCCTTCAACTGGATTGAGTCCAGTCAAGAGTGAGAGTGAATGGTTTTGCAGGCTGCAGATTAAATCAGCTGTTAGAAGAATTCAGCCAAAAACATTGTTTGGTTCATATCTGTGTTTTTTATATAAATGTATTTTATTAATCTCCTTCTTAGATACGATTTCATACGACCCTATTTAATAAAAATATTACCTCATGGTAGGAAAGAGTCATCTTTGTAAAGACATTTAGCGCCTTTCTCAGCGAGCTACAGTAACATCTTTAATATCAACAGATTCATTGTAAACTGTAAATTCAAACAACATCAATGTTGTTGTTAGCATCAAAACTGAAATTACTACTTTTATGCAAAAACAATATTTTGAACTTCAGGTGAAACTAATTATAATGCAGTCATGTCGACAAGTGTCAGCATCTCATTCACATTTATTGTATGTTTACAGTTTATCTTTAATGTCAGTAGAATTTTAAATTTAATTATCTAACCAATAATGCTAGTGCTCTAAAGTCCAGATGTGATCATTTACATGATCGAGGTATGGATATAAACATTCTCATGGGTTAGTTTGGGTGTAGTAGGAGCCTAATGTTAGATCTTTTCATGGGGCCTGGAGGTGCTGGCAGCACCCCTGCACACAACTAATATTTAGCACAGATAGCTTCCTCATTTGTCATGCACTTTAAATTGATCAATACTTAATTTTATTTATACAATGCATTTTTATCCTCAAAAGTATATAATTAAGTCTGATTTACTCTTCAATTCATTGGTATCTATTTATTCATTCATTGTCTCTCTCTCTCAGTCTTACAGAGAGAAAACAAAGGAGGGAGGGCTCCCTCTCCTCTCCTCTGGAGGAGCTTGTCAATCTATTTAAAGTACTACCTCTAGCTCCACCTTTTAAATTTAACACACACTTCCAGTATAGACTGACTGTCAGAGAGTGAACATCCTCTCTAAGCTCCCCTTTAAAGGTCAGATCAATTCAGCGCAGCAATGCACAAAGTCAACTAACACACACCAAAACCAGAGCAGTATTCTTCCAATCAACAGCCAAAATACGAAATGCATTTAAAATGAGACTATACGTCATTTTAACAGCCAAATTCACAGCATAATATGCTCTCACACATACACACAAACAGTCAGACAAAGAAAGAGAGAGAATCTACACACCAAACAGCAAACCCAAACACTCCTCAAATTCTGCAAAATCACAATTCATTTTTCAGTTTTAAACTTTATTAGGAAAAGTTCTCTTGTCTTTATTCTCTCATCTGAATGTGTAAATGCTTATGTAGACAGACTGTCCCTGCTGGTCTCTTCACTCCTCCTCAGACCCAGCAAAAGCTCATATATGTTGTCAAATCTATAAAAGTCCTACTATTAGGCTCATAGGTTTTTATCAGATGAAATAAACGTCCTCTAAGGGCTCATAGTTTTATTATATCAAATGTATAAATGTCCCCTGAAACAAAGGGCTCATAGGTATTTTATTTATCTTTAACACTGAAGAGGCAAAAATGTCTCTTCTTAAGAGTTTATCAAATCTCCCTTAAACAATCGCCTGCTATATATTTATCTATTTAATAATACATCTATTTCTCATTATCAATTACACATAAACAAGAACATTACACAGACCTCTACACACACATAAATCCCCAGCAACACACACACATTCCTCAGGCTGTCCTGCAGCGCACACACCCAGCACTCTCACACACACACATCTCCAAAGACTCAAGTCGACTCATTTTTAATTTTCCTCTTTACCTTCTTTAAAAATTTCAATTTCACTTTGGCCAAACTTTTATCAAATTGTTTTTTAGAGGATTTCTTCACACTGCATGCTCAACGCACACTTTTGCTCCTATAGACTCAGCGCTTACATTTTCCATTTTTCTCAAACTTCTTGTTTTCATCTTCATTTCATCTTTATCCTTAATCTCTTCTTCTTCTTATATTTACCTACACTATACGTTTTCAACTATCCCTGGCCAGGGCTCTCCCCCTTTTTACACAAATTTGCATTTACCTAGCCTACATTATACGTTTAATACACAAATTTGACTATATCTGAAAGCCAACTTTTACTCGTTGCGCTTTATCCTAAAAGTTACCTGTTTCCTCAACTATACGTAAAAGTTACCTGTTTACGTTTAAAAGTTACCTGTTTCCTCAACTATACGTAAAAGTTACCTGTTTACGTTTAAAAGTTACCTGCCCATACACTAAACGTAAAAGTTACCTGTTTACGTTTAAAAGTTACCTGCCCATACACTATACGGTTAAACAAATTTTGACTATTCTCTTAAAGCCAACTTTTCACTCAGTAGTTAATACATATGTCTTACTGTTAAATAGACGGGCCCTGTCTTTATTTTAATCTTGCATAGTGTTATTTAACTATGTGTTACTCGTTGCGCTTATTCTAACATTTACCTATATTTTCAACGAATTGTTAAAAATATTTTTTTCCTTTTCCATCTTTTTAACTCTATAAACCCCAATTTAGATGGAAAATCACTCCAAAATCCACACATCATTTCATGTCCTCACTTTCAGTTCTTTGACAGTGAAGCCAGCAGACAGCAGACACAACCGTCTCAACATAACAATCAGCGCTGTGTGTGTAAAAACACTTACCCGAGCACTAGAGTTGAGATTTTTAGAAGCTGTGGGACTGCTGATGGCCTCAGCTGACCCTGCTCGCCGGCGCCAATTTGAAGAATCTGTTCTCTTGACATAAATGATGTTGTTGATGATGAAGAGATTTCCATTGACACTGTCTTAGTTACAACAATACATTTATTAAATATAAGAAAGACAGAGTCAAGCCAGGCTTGCCATGGATAGCCTAGGAGAGACAGAAGCCGAAATCATCTCTCCCGACCAAAGGGAGCGCACCTACATATAAAGGACAGCGTAAACACATCTGTTTCCTATTATGGGGCCAAAACCGCTGTCCCCTTACACATGTCAATCATAGAGGCCCCAACCCTCACATTCCAATGTGGGGGTACCTCATCAACATTATGCACAAGAGAGAGCAGTTGTAACCTTTACCACAGTAACTAAGACACCTCACACTTTAGCAACAGTCAGCAAAAGTTACAGTGGCAAGAAAATCGAAAATCTTGGGCAACTCCAGGCTCATGGCGAAACAGCCATCTACAGAAGAACCGAGAATATACAAAGGTTATATCTGCTCCTGCTCCTACCGCTCTATCGGCCAGCTGCTCAGGGAGCCTCAACATCTAATCAAGTCGGCTATCTTCATCCTCCTCCTATTTCCTACTGATCTTTCCTTTAAAACCCACCCCCTCCCTTCCCCATCACCCAAATGTGTTTTCACTGTAGCCACAGCTACACTACCTGTTCAGCCCAGCGGGCTACATACAGCAGTTTAACTTATAGGTACATACTGAGGAGCGCTCAACTCCAAACTGTACTGTTGAATCTTCAAAGCCCGTACCTCCCTCACCGTGAGTTATGCAGAGCTCCCCTCCACCAAGCCACAGCTCGGTGGAGGGAGCTCTCTGCCTCGCTCTTTACCTTGCTCTCTACCTCAATCGCACCCATCTTTCTAATGCAACATCCCACTCTTTAACCACCCGTCACCTGCAGCCCTATAATCCAACCACACCTGCCGACTGACTAGCACAGCACCTGGGCTCAAGTTAGTGTTGCAAGTTAGTGATAGTTTCTGAAACTGATATTATGTTTTTGTTAATTCATTTAGTTAATTAACAGGTGAGATTGACATTTGTGTTAGTGAATTTGTTTGCCATTTTTGTTTGATCATTTGAGCACATTTTAACCTCATTTAGCTCAGTTAAGTTTGGTTTTTCTTTGATTTCCTTTTCTGGGTTTTGTTTCTTAAATTTACATTTACAGGTTGTTTTGGCAGCATTTATTTAATCTGAGTTCAAACCTGTTAGTTGGTGGCTGCCGACCCTATCAACTTTGGTCAATTCTGTTTATTTTGTTAAATTGTATTTTGGTAATTTTATTTTTGCAGCCTCACTAATTCCTTTTCCCTGTCCTGGCAGTTGCTGAGAGCTAAGGTGGTGGTGCTGGTGTCGATACGATACTTGTAACATAGGAAATGCACACGTGGCAATATGTCCGTCTTCCTTGAACAACGTTTCCTTCTTCTATGACAACTCAATAATCCAACTAGAAGACATTTAGCCTCATAGATGCTGTCCCCTCCAAAGGCATCGGTGGCTACTACGGATGACGATAGTCGCTTCCACCTGGCCACAGAAATAAAGACTATGGACTCTGAAGCCATACTCCTCCATCTGCCCTTCATGAGCTCTACCCTATCATCATCGCAGCCATACTTTTGGAGGCATGAATGGTCAAAGAAATCCATACTTCTACATGTTGATAACACAGCAGTCGTTGAAATCAGCAACAAGGCTGTCCTCATTCCCCAGCCATCATGCAGGTTCTGCGCAGGCTAACATTAATCTCATCCCATCACCAGTTCATCCTCAGAGCAGCCCACATTCCAAGTTACCTCTAAACTATCGCCAATGCATGGTCTCTTTTCTACTTTCAGAAATTTCCGGAATTAACTTCTTTATCCAAATCAGTTACTGCAACCCAGTGCACTTCTGTCTCTCATTCCTACCTAACCATGTTCATCAAAGGTGTAAGGAAACAGAAATCTGCTGCTGCTGTCAAGCACCTTCCATTCACCTCTGACCTTCTCAGCCTCTGCATCCACACGTTACGTTCAGGCTACTCAGCCTCTAGAATCAATTCCACTCTCAAATCCATGTTCCTAATAGCTTTCTGGGTTCCTCGGGTGCTCTGAATTCGCTTTCACTTCATCCGTCTCCAATCTATTCTACCATTCTAAGCTATCTGACATCACTATTCACACTTCAGATTCTCTCATATTCATACTCCGTCAAAGTAAAACAGATCAGCCGGGAACCTCTTTCCCCTCTACATCTTTTGCCCTGACTCCTGTCTCAGCCCATACGAGCCTCTGATAAAACATATCAAACACTAGATATGCAGCTCAGGCCTTACCTCACAAACCGCTCTCCCTCACTGAGACAGGAAAACGGCAATCCGTTTCTGGGTCCAGAAACATTTTCACAAAGTCCTGCACTTCTCAGGCACACCTCCGAACTCTATTCTTTCCCTTCATCCACATCAGCGCAGCGCGCACAGCAGCCAGACTAGGCATCTCGACCAAGTCCTTTGACCCTGGTCATCTCAGGCATATCACTCCTACTCCAACAACCTTAACGATCTGCATCAGTCTCACACTCGCGGCTCAGCTCCATTTAAATCTGACTCTTTTGGGGGCTGTGATCAGCTCGGGCAGAACTACGCTTGAGACGGAACCCCCATCCTGAGTCTCCCACTGCCCTGCAGTCAGTTCATCCTTCCAGACCAGCCAACCGACAACATCCTCCTCCATCATAATCATTACCTTAGCATATATTCATCTGTCTCATCATTCATATGATCTATCATTAAATATCTAAAATGTATATGGTTGTGGCATGGTCTACAATTCTACAATTCACTTAGCAGACGCTTTTATCCAAAGCGACGTATATCAGAGAGTAAGAACAACACAAGCAAGGATCAAGGAAAAATAAAGGAACAATGTCAGTAAGGACGAACGATCAGCTTTGAGTCCGATTGGACACACAGGTGCTGAAAGGCATTGCCCAGAGGCAAGGCACAACATGAACTGCCAGTCTGAGACTCTAATCAGTATATAAACCATCTTATACGTCGTCGTTTTCAAACAACAACAAAAACCATCATCATTACCATCATTACATCAATACTATCCAGATCATCATCATTAAGCTAAGTTAGCAGGTATTCCTGAAAGAGCTGGGTCTTTAGCTTTTTCTTAAAGGTACAGAGGGACTCTGCAGATCGAATGGAGTTTGGAAGTTCATTCCACCACCGGGGGGCGACAGAGGAGAAGAGTCTAGTCCTCGTCTTTGGACCCTGTTGTGAAGGTTGGATCAAACGCCTTTCATTGGCAGAGCGTAGTGGACGGGAGGGAGTGTAGACCTGAAATAGAGAGTCAAAGTAAGGAGGAGCCGTTTTTGTTGCTGTTTTGTAGGCGAGCAGCAGAGTTTTAAATTTGATACGAGCAGTGACTGGGAGCCAGTGTAAGGAGATGAACAGCGGAGTGACATGAGCTCTTTTTGGAAGGTTGAAGACCAGTCGTGCTGCTGCGTTCTGTATCATCTGCAGAGGTTTGGTTGTGCATGTAGGAAGACCTGCCAGTAGAGAGTTGCAGTAGTCTATGCGTGATAGCACAAGAGCCTGTACCACAAGTTGTGTAGCATGTTCTGACAGGTAGGGTCTGATCTTCCTGATGTTGTACAGGGCAAAACGACATGATCGGGCAATCGAGGCTACTTGAACCTTGAAGGTTAGCTGGTCATCAATCATGACACCCAGGTTCCTGCAAACTTTGTGGGCATGAGTTTGGTTGTTCCAAGTTGGATATTGATCTGTGGCTGCATAGAGGGACTGGCTGGAATGACAAGGAGCTCAGTCTTTGAAAGGTTGAGTTGAAGGTGCCGTTCATTCATCCATTTAGAGATATCGGTGAGGCATGACGAGACTCTAGCTGAGACTGTGACATCACCTGGTAGAAATGACAAGAAGAGCTGGGTATCATCAGCATAGCAGTGGTATGAAAAGCCATGAGAGCGGATTATCGAACCAAGTGAGCTTGTTTATATGGAGAAGAGGAGGGGACCAAGCACTGACCCTTGAGGTACCCCTGTGGATAAGCTGTGCGCTTTGGACACTTCTCCCTTCCACGACACTCTAAAGGATCGCCCAGAGAGGTAGGACTCGAACCAGCAAAGGGCGGATCCTGAGATGCCAAGCTCAGAGAGCGTGGAAAGGAGGATTTGATGGTTGACTGTGTCAAAGGCAGCAGACAGATCTAGAGTAGTAGAACTGATGACTGACCTGCCGCCCTGGCCGCCTTTAGCGATTCTGTTACTGAGAGTAGTGCAGTTTCAGTAGAGTGGCCCCGCTTAAAGCCTGACTGATTTGGATCAAACAGATTGTTTTTAGACAGAAACTCCGAGACTTGCTTGAAGACTGTGCGCTCCAGTACTTTTGACAGAAAGGGCAGAAGAGAAACCGGTCTGTAGTTTTCAACCTGGGCTGGGTTCAGTGTGGGTTTTTTGAGCAGAGGGGTGACCTGAGCTTGCTTGAATGCTGTGGGGAACACACCCGTTGACATAGAGGAGTTGATGATATGCTGAAGTGCATCATTAAGCGGAGAGGAGATGGTCTGCAAGAGGCTTGATGGTATGGGGTCCAAAGGACAGGTAGTCGGCCGAGAGTCTAGCACAAGCTTAGAGACTTCTTCCTCAGTCAGAGAGGAGAATGAGTTGAATGAGGCACTTATGGTCGGTGCTTTTGGGCTGAGTCTTTCAGGCTCAGAAAACTGGTTACTGATGGTTGCAACCTTTTCAGTAAAGTACGAGGCAAACATGTCGGGTGTCAACAGATCGGAGGGTGGAGGAGGAGGAGGTTGAAGCAGTGAGTTAAAAGCAGAAAACATTTTTCTTGTATCTGTGGCATTGCAGATCTTGTTCTGATAATATGTTGTCTTGGCCGTTTTTAGGCTGGAGGAGAATGAGACAAGTCTTTGCTTATAGTAATTGAGGTCAATGGATTGTTTTGATTTTTGTCATTTTCTCTCTGCTGCCCTCAGCCCTGCTCTTTGCTCTCTGATGACTTCAGTGAGCCAGGGACTAGGCTGGTTTTTTCGAGCGGGCTTGGACACCAGAGGGCAGAGTTTGTTCAGAGATGAGGCTAGAGTGGAGCAGAGTGTGTCTGTAGCCTCATCTGGAGAGAGTGCAGTAAAGACCTCGTGGGCAGGCATGGCAGCCAAGACCTCGTTGGACAGCTGGACTGGCTTGAGCGAACGCATATTTTGGTGGTATGACACCATTTGAGGTTATGCCTGAGGAAGTTCGGGTAAGGATATTGTGAACTGAATAAAGAAGTGGTCTGATAAGTGTAGAGGGGTGACAGTCAGGTTTGCTGTCGAGCAGTTCCGGGTCAGAATTAAATCAAGGGTGTTGCCAGCTTTATGGGTAGGAGGAGTTGGGACCAGTGTGAGGTCGAAAGAGGACAACAAAGCAAGAAAGTCGGTTGCCTGGGCTTTATCTGTGTGTATATTCATGTCTCCCATTACAATAAGTGGTGTTCCATCATCAGGGATTTCTGAGAGTAGCATGTCTAGTTCCACAACAAAATCATTCAGATTACACCCTGGTGGGCGGTAGATGGTAGCAATGTACATTTTAGTAGGAGCAGTAACCATGATTGTGTGATATTCAAATGAGGAATGGTTGCTCAGTGGGAGGAGTTTATTGAATTTCCAGGTATTAGAAAGTAGGATACCTGTTCCACCTCCGCGTCCAACAGCGCGGGGTGTGTGTGAGAACACTGTGTCAACAGAAAGAGCAGCTGGTGTGGCTGTGTTTTCTGGGCGGATCCAGGTTTCAGTGAGGGCAAGTGCCTGAATGTCTGACATTTTTGCAAGTGCTTGAATGAATTCAGTTTTATTCGCAGCAGATTGACAGTTCCAGAGGCCAAAGGTGAATGAAGGTTGTGGAGAAGAGGCTTTCTTAATGAAGGACAAGTTGTCAGGATTGCGTTTTCTATGACATATGTGTCTTTTTCTGTTCCCATGAATGACAGAGATTTCTTTGTAGCACATGTTGTGTTTTTGTAGAGGACAAGAGGCTATAGGCAAAGCATTAGTAGTGGCAAAGCAAGTCGTGGATGCCTGGGTTCAGTGGAAAAGCTGAAGCGTTAGACGAAATCCCGCCCCTGATTTCTAGTTTGCAATCAACAGAGGGTGTGACACGCGTCAACTGCCTCTCCTGTTGATGCTCAGAGAATGAAACTCAAGTGCTCAGCCCGAACAAAGCCTAACAACGACCCACTATCAATATCTACTCAAAGCAAGTTTCAGTTCACTCACCTAGCTGACAATTCTATCCTAGTTTTCAGATCAGAGCTTGTTAGTGAATTATAGTTTAAAACGGTGCATGTTCCGTTTGACTCCGGGGAGGACCGTAGCAGAGGTGCCGGGCTTGGCTCCAGGCAAACCCGGGCTGTGCTCACTGAATCTCTGCTGAGGTCTCGACAGATGGACGTTCACAGATGCGGGAGGACGGGGAAGTGTATGCAAGTGTGTGTATACGCGTGACACTTAAAAAAAATCACACGTATGTGCATGCCTCTCTAAGTCAGACTGTGTGTAGTACTTCCACAACGCACGTGCGTGTGTACGTGTGGGACTTTTATGAAATAATCAGACGTGCTTGCGTATGTGTGGCGTGCATGCAGCTGAACCATTCTGTGCGCCATAGTGTGTGTGTGTGTGTGTGTGTGTGTGTGTGTGTGTGTGTGTGTGTGTGTGTGTGTGTGTGTGTGTGATCAATACGTCTGTATATTTCCCTGAGGAAACATTAAAGACAAACGACCGAACATTAAACCATCAAACAGAGAAACCACTCTGATTCACTGAAACATGAAGAGACATTTCATTTATTTGATTTAAATATTAGTTTGACTTTTGAAACACTCAGCTGTAATTATTCATTAATCCCTTTTATATCTGATCAACTCTACACACACACACACACACACACACACACACACACACACACACACACACACACACACACACACGTCTTTTCATTGAGCTCTATGCTGACTCATCTTTCCTCCTCTGAGTCAGGACAGAGTCTATTCTAAATGAGTCTGGACATGTCTATGTGTCTTCAGTTGTTTAATGATAGAAATGTCTCTCTCTCTCTCTCTCTCTCTCTCTCTCTCTCTCTCTCTCTCTCTCTCTCTCTCTCTCTCTCTCTCTCTCTCTCTCTCTCTCTCTCTCTCTCTCTCTCTTTCTCTCTCTCTCTCTCTCTCTCTTTCTCTCTCTCTCGATTGTTTTTTAGGATATCAACCATTGAATAAGATAAGATAAAACTTTATTGATCCCCATTGGGAGACATGTTTTTGTTACAACAGGTCAAACAGGTCTTTCTTGCAGGGTGGGTGTTTCAGTCTGCTGCTGAAGGAACTGCTCAGAGCCCCAACAGCATCATGCAGGGGGGCGAGAGGGGTTGTCCATGATGGATGTCAGCTTTGCTATATATAAATCACCTGCATAGAAACCTTTCTGGCTCGATGACATGCAGACACATATTCTGCTGACAGCTCTACAGTCGAGCTCTCTTCTCCCAGAATGATTCTCTTCTGATCCTCTTTAGGGGGGGGAAAGAAAGCCGGGGATTCGATCATTACATTTGAGAAAGAAGGTGTCTCTAACGTCTTTCTATTTGGAGCAGCTAGTGAGGAAATGAATTTCAGTTTCCACCTGTCCTGTTCTACATTGTAGACAGACTCTCTGAGGTCTCTGTCTCTCTCTCTCTCTGATTAATAATAATTCACCACCATCTGTCATTTAGAGGCTTTTACTATCATCATTATTATCTTCAGGTTTTATATTTAATCAATAATAGCAGCTGCAGGCGTCCTCCTGCGTCTCTTCTCTTTTATTTTCTGGAGGTTTTTTTGTCTCAGCTGGACGCTCTGCTTTCATCCGTCACTGTTTAAAGACACTCTGTGAATAAATAGTCTTTGTGCTTTAATTAAAGCTGTTTAAATGTGAGGGGGGGCTTTAAGAAGGTCAGAAGAAAATAAGAACACCTGAGCTGTTACCCTGAAGAACACCTGAACAGTTACCCTGAAGAACACCTGAACAGTTACCCTGAAGAACACCTGAGCTGTTACCCTGAAGAACACCTGAACAGTTACCCTGAAGAACACCTGAACAGTTACCCTGAAGAACACCTGAACAGTTACCCTGAAGAACACCTGAACAGTTACCCTGAAGAACACCTGAGCTGTTACCCTGAAGAACACCTGAGCTGTTACCCTGAAGAACACCTGAGCTGTTACCCTGAAGAACACCTGAACAGTTACCCTGAAGAACACCTGAGCTGTTACCCTGAAGAACACCTGAGCTGTTACCCTGAAGAACACCTGAACAGTTACCCTGAAGAACACCTGAACAGTTACCCTGAAGAACACCTGAGCTGTTACCCTGAAGAACACCTGAGCTGTTACCCTGAAGAACACCTGAGCTGTTACCCTGAAGAACACCTGAACAGTTACCCTGAAGAACACCTGAACAGTTACCCTGAAGAACACCTGAGCTGTTACCCTGAAGAACACCTGAACAGTTACCCTGAAGAACACCTGAACTGTTACCCTGAAGAACACCTGAACAGTTACCCTGAAGAACACCTGAGCTGTTACCCTGAAGAACACCTGAACAGTTACCCTGAAGAACACCTGAGCTGTTACCCTGAAGAACACCTGAGCTGTTACCCTGAAGAACACCTGAACAGATACCCTGAAGAACACCTGAACAGTTACCCTGCTGAAAACCTGAGCTGTTACCCTGCAGACACCTGAGCTGTTACCCTGAAGAACACCTGAACAGTTACCCTGAAGAACACCTGAGCTGTTACCCTGAGGAACACCTGAGCTGTTACCCTGCTGAAAACCTGAGCTGTTACCCTGCAGACACCTGAGCTGTTACCCTGAAGAACACCTGAGCTGTTACCCTGCAGAACACCTGAGCTGTTACCCTGAAGAACACCTGAGCTGTTACCCTGAAGAACACCTGAGCTGTTACCCTGAGGAACA
>CM036535.1:36324266-36329266 GCA_020745685.1 Tautogolabrus adspersus | reverse complement strand
ACAGGAGGGACCTACAGCGGGTGGTGGACGTGGCAGAGGACAGGAGGGACCTACAGCGGGTGGTGGACGTGGCAGAGGACAGGAGGGACCTACAGCGGGTGGTGGACGTGGCAGAGGACAGGAGGGACCTACAGCGGGTGGTGGACGTGGCAGAGGACAGGAGGGACCTACAGCGGGTGGTGGACGTGGCAGAGGACAGGAGGGACCTACAGCGGGTGGTGGACGTGGCAGAGGACAGGAGGGACCTACAGCGGGTGGTGGACGTGGCAGAGGACAGGAGGGACCTACAGCGGGTGGTGGATGTGGCAGAGGACAGGAGGGACCTACAGCGGGTGGTGGACGTGGCAGAGGACAGGAGGGACCTACAGCGGGTGGTGGACGTGGCAGAGGACAGGAGGGACCTATAGCGGGTGGTGGACGTGGCAGAGGACAGGAGGGACCTACAGCGGGTGGTGGACGTGGCAGATTGGGACATTGGGACTAAACTATCAGCCGTCAGTGCCGTATACAGCGGCCGGCTCCAAAGGAGAGTTCAGTTTATTAGGAGCCCCATTAGCTGCAGCATTGCAACAGCTTCCAGAGCCAGTTGTAGTATAAAAGTCGCCACCCACCCTGGATCTCCCCGTAGATAGTGGTCCTCAGTGTCTCCCTGTAGTCTCAGTGATGTAAAAGAAGGACACTGCTGCATCTTTGAATGTCTCATTTCACTTTAACAAACTCTCAGACAGCTCAGCTGACGAGTCCAAAGTCATATCCACCTGATGACATCACACATTGACCTTTGTTACCGTTCACCTTATGACATCACACATTGACCTTTGTTACCGTTCACCTTATGACATCACACATTGACCTTTGTTACCGTTCACCTGATGACATCACACATTGACCTTTGTTACCGTTCACCTGATGACATCACACATTGACCTTTGTTACCGTTCACCTTATGACATCACACATTGACCTTTGTTACCATTCACCTGATGACATCACACATTGACCTTTGTTACCGTTCACCTTATGACATCACACATTGACCTTTGTTACCGTTCACCTGATGACATCACACATTGACCTTTGTTACCGTTCACCTGATGACATCACACATTGACCTTTGTTACCATTCACCTGATGACATCACACATTGACCTTTGTTACCGTTCACCTTATGACATCACACATTGACCTTTGTTACCGTTCACCTGATGACATCACACATTGACCTTTGTTACCGTTCACCTGATGACATCACACATTGACCTTTGTTACCATTCACCTGATGACATCACACATTGACCTTTGTTACCGTTCACCTGATGACATCACACATTGACCTTTGTTACCGTTCACCTGATGACATCACACATTGACCTTTGTTACCGTTCACCTGATGACATCACACATTGACCTTTGTTACCGTTCCTTTGAGCTGTTTGACCTCACTTTGGGATCCCTAACCACTTCCTGTTTCTGTGTTTAACTTCATGTCCTAACCTTCACTCTACCAGAAGGGCCTTACTGTATTTCAAAATAAAAGCACACAGCAAGTAAAGTACTCTCAGCTTAAGACGGGACAGACATTCAAAATAAAAGCCTAACAGTTTTTATTTTTAATGAGAAATAATGGAATTCCAAACATGCAATTAATCAGGATATATATAAATACACTTCTGTGTTATGTTTAATAAATGTAAGGTTCATCAGAGTAAATGAAAGTAGAATATTTTACCAGCGGGATGCTTCCTCGCTTCTCAGTAGAGGAAACTCGAGAGTGAATCCTGGACAGCAGAGCCTCCACAGCTTCCACCTGATCAATACACAGACCAATTCAGTCCACCTTAAAATCACTCACAGTGGTTCTAAATCAGTCCACCTTAAATCCATGGGTACTCACCAGGTCTCTGTCTGGAGCAGCATCAGTGTCCTCTGAGGATACTTCAGGAGACGCCTCACCTCCACAGAGGACAGAGAGGAGGAGGAGCAGGAGCAGGGAGCGGAGTATCCCAGAGATCGCCATGGTGCTGAGTAGGAAGAGGAGAAGAGGAGGAGTTGATGAGGAAGAGGAGAAAAGAAGAAGAGGAGGAGGTGTAGAAGAAGAGGAGGTGAAGAAGAAGAGGAGGTGTAGAAGAAGAAAAGGAGGTGAAAGAGGAGTTGAAGAAGAAGAAGAGGAGGAAGTGTAGAAGAAGAGGAGGAGGAGGTGTAGAAGTGGAAGAGAAAAGAAGAAGAGGAGGAGGAGGTGTAGAAGTGGAAAAGAAAAGAAGAAGAGGAGGAGGAGGAGGTGTAGAAGTGGAAGAGAAAAGAAGTAGAGGAGGAGATGAGGAGAGGAGTTGTAGAAGAAGAAGAGGAGGAGGAGGAGGAGGTGTAGAAGTGGAAGAGAAAAGAAAAGAAGAAGAGGAGGAGGAGGTGTAGGAGTGGAAGAGAAAAGAAAAGAAGAAGAGGAGGAGGTGTAGAAGAAGAGGAGGTGAAGAAGAAGAGGAGGAGGTGTAGAAGAAGAAAAGGAGGTGAAAGAGGAGTTGAAGAAGAAGAAGAGGAGGAAGTGTAGAAGAAGAGGAGGAGGAGGTGTAGAAGTGGAAGAGAAAAGAAGAAGAGGAGGAGGAGGTGTAGAAGTGGAAGAGAAAAGAAAAGAAGAAGAGGAGGAGGTGTAGAAGAAGAGGAGGTGAAGAAGAAGAGGAGGAGGTGTAGAAGAAGAAAAGGAGGTGAAAGAGGAGTTGAAGAAGAAGAAGAGGAGGAAGTGTAGAAGAAGAGGAGGAGGAGGTGTAGAAGTGGAAGAGAAAAGAAGAAGAGGAGGAGGAGGTGTAGAAGTGGAAAAGAAAAGAAGAAGAGGAGGAGGAGGAGGTGTAGAAGTGGAAGAGAAAAGAAGTAGAGGAGGAGATGAGGAGAGGAGTTGTAGAAGAAGAAGAGGAGGAGGAGGAGGAGGTGTAGAAGTGGAAGAGAAAAGAAAAGAAGAAGAGGAGGAGGAGGTGTAGGAGTGGAAGAGAAAAGAAAAGAAGAAGAGGAGGAGTTGTAGAAGAAGAGGAGGTGAAGAAGAAGAGGAGGTGAAGAAGAAGAGGAGGAGGAGGTGAAGAAGAAGAGGAGGAGGTGTAGAAGAAGAGGAGGAGGAGGTGAAGAAGAAGAGGAGGAGGTGTAGAAGAAGAAAAGGAGGTGAAAGAGGGGTTGTAGAAGAAGAAGAGGATGAGGTGTAGAAGAAGAGGAGGAGAAGAAGAAGAGGAGGTGAAGAAGAAGAGGAGGAGGAGGTGTAGAAGAAGAGGAGGAGGTGTAGAAGAAGAAAAGGAGGTGAAAGAGGGGTTGTAGAAGAAGAAGAGGATGAGGTGTAGAAGAAGAGGAGGTGAAGAAGAAGAGGAGGTGAAGAAGAAGAGGAGGAGGAGGTGTAGAAGAAGAAAAGGAGGTGAAAGAGGGGTTGTAGAAGAAGAAGAGGATGAGGTGTAGAAGAAGAGGAGGAGGAGGTGTAGAAGAAGAGGAGGTGAAGAAGAAGAGGAGGTGAAGAAGAAGAGGAGGAGGAGGTGTAGAAGAAGAAAAGGAGGTGAAAGAGGGGTTGTAGAAGAAGAAGAGGATGAGGTGTAGAAGAAGAGGAGGAGGAGGTGTAGAAGAAGAGGAGGTGAAAGAGGAGGTGAAGAAGAAGAGGAGGTGAAGAAGAAGAGGAGGAGGAGAAGGAGGTGTGATATGAGATTATCTCTTTTTAATCCAAATTAAAATAGAAAAATGATCGTCTGAAAAAAAGCTTCTGATTTCATATAATAAAATAAAATCTCATCAGATATGAATCAAACTACGTAACGTGATGACAACGTATAAAAGTGTACCTGAGATAAATGAGACCCGGAGGCTTTGATCTGTCACAGCAGCAAACCGAAGACGAGGAGGAGGAGGAGCAGGAGGAGCAGGCTGAAGACAAAGAGGAGGAGGAGAATAAGAGCAAGTGAAGCAGGAGGAGAAGAAGATGAGCAGGAGGAGTAGACTGAAGACAAAGAGGAGGAGGAGAATAAGAGCAAGTGAAGCAGGAGGAGAAGAAGATGAGCAGGAGGAGTAGACTGAAGACCAGGAGGAGCAGGAGCAGAAGGCTGACGACAAGGAGGAGAGGAAGGAGAAGGAGAGAAGGAGAGCAGGAGGTGGAAAGGAAGAAGACCTGGAGTTCCCAGCAGGAGGCAGCGTTCAGGTCTGGAGGATCAGGAGGTCTCGGTGGGTCCAGAGAGAGTCTCTCTCAGACACAAAGTCCTGGGTTATAAAGACTCATGAAGCCCCGCCCACATCACAGAGGGGGCGGAGTCAGATCAACACCAGCAGTCAGTCATTGTTCTAAATGATTGATTTCTGTCCTTAAACATAAAAACCAACACACTGCCATCTTTACCTCGACAATCTTAAAACCATCCGAGTTTGAAACTGACTCACTGAACACACAGGAGCTGATTTTATGACATCACAACAACTCATCATTTCTAATCAGATGCCTGCACCTCCTCAACTGGCTCCTTTAGACATGAAGGGCCCCATGGAGGTAGGGCCCGGCCACCAGACTCTCGCCTAGACACCATTAATAATGAATAAAACAGATTAATGAGCTGTGATGACATTAAATAGGGACCTGAATGTGTCTGTTTCCTCATCACCACAGAGTAAATAGAAAATTAAAACTCTGCAGCTCAAGACACAGCCAGTGAAGTCCTGCAGTACCTCTGAACACCACATGAGTGCGCTGTAAACACAAGCTGCAGGAAACAATCCTTCAGTCAATGACAACACAGAAATATAGAAACCTCCTGAAGTGTTCGTGCTGAGCTGCATGTGTGAACACAAACAGCTGAATGTTTCTCTCTTCACCCGGAGTTTCTCCTCCAGCCTCCTCGTATTTATTCTGCAGAAAGTCAGAGTGAGCTGATGTGAGAACGCAGCAGGATATAATCAGGAGAATTCACCTCGAGCGAGTGGGAGGGGGTGGTGACGTTTATTCCCTGTGATCGCTGCACGACCATAGACTGTCTGCACGCCACCTCTACGATCTC
>CM036535.1:36301766-36306766 GCA_020745685.1 Tautogolabrus adspersus | reverse complement strand
AAAAACATGCAGTCTAATGTTTGTATTTAATGTTTTAATCTGAAGTTACGTCAGAGACATTTTTAGAATTCCATAAAAATAAAAAGACTTCCTGTGGAGTCGCCCCCTGCTGGTCAGGAGGAATGTTTGAAGAATCTTCGTGTTTCTCTTCAGGCAACAGGTCTTCATTTCAGACACACTGATAACGTGATCCAGTGGCTCAACGCCATGTCAGAGAAAGGACTGCCCAAGGTGAGTCTGACACACGCGAACATGCATACACACTCACACAAACATACACACACACACACACCGACATGCTTTCCTGTTTGTTTCTGTTTCAGATTTTTTACCCTGAAACGACCGACATCTACGACAGAAAGAACATGCCGCGCTGCATCTACTGCATACATGCGCTCAGGTACTGTGTGCGTGTGTGTGTCTGTGTCTGTGTCTGTGTAGGTGCACGTGTGTGTGTGTGCACATGCTGCTCAAAAATCTTAAAGGAACACTTAATAGACTGGCACAGGAATGAGTCCTAAAACCCGGAAGTGAGTTAGCATTTTAGCGCCATGGGTTCCTAACTCTAAAAGTCAATGGGGATTTTGAATGGGTTTGTGGTTAGACGCCTGAAATAAGGTCTGTGGTTAACACAAGCTTAAGAGATGTTGGGCGTTTTGTTAGACGAGATAAACTACGTTAGATAAGACCCCAACTTGTGAATTTTAAAGTTTTTACGCGTACTAAAAACGGCAGTTGCTAACAAGTGGCTAAATGAGACTACAGTGGTTGTCGGGGACATTAAACGTCATCACGCCGGGAACTCTCTCACTAGTCCGCCTTACAGCATCTAGTCTTGTTTTTCAGTGCTCTTGCAAATATTAGATTAATAAACAACTTATTAAGCTACGGTTTCGCTAGCTTGTCAAAACCGCTGATTAGATCGATTAAGCATAACGGTAGTGACGTTAAAATCAACCGACCGTGGTGTAGTTAGCTTGTAGCATAACGTTAGCTTTTTACTTCTCTTGGCTGCATTAACGCTTCAAACTTCACAAAAGTGGTGTTCATTTGTAAAGATTATCCTGCTGAACAAAACGCCTACGCATCAGAAACCTGTGTTAGCCACAGAGCTTATTTTCTGCAATCATCCAAAATCCAATGCAAAAATCCCATATGCGAATTATCGTTGGAACCCATGGCGATGCTACTTCCGGGTTGGCCTACAAAAATACGTCATCACTTTTCCAGTCTATGGTCACAGTGTAACACCAGGTCAGTTCAACTTCAGGGACATTGATCTGTTTGTTTATGAAGCTCCAGTGATGGTGCATCAGCTGCTTTGGTTTAAATCAAAAAGACGTCTGTGTGAGGAGGAGCAGAAGGAGCACTGTCAGAGCCCTACAGAATGACCTTTAGCATGCTGCTGGTGTGCATGTTTCGGACCAAACGTTCAGAAACAGGCTCCATGAGGGTGCCATGACGCCCCACGTCCTCCAGGGGGACCGTGAATTAGCCTATTAAAAAGTATCTTAACATTAACAAAACATATTTTGCCCCCCAAGTTGATGACGAAAATGTCGGCAAGTTGGGCACCTAATTATTTCCCCAATTTCCGACTTGTTCCGACTTGAGCAGGCGTTTCTGTACATTTTACAACTCGGAAACTCGTTTTTTAGATGTGTCCGACACCACATGAATGCAGCTACAGCCCCAACTAGTGACACGTGTCTACGGTGCACACAACTCGACAGGCTTTGGTGCACTTGACAAAGTGCAGTCTGAACGCAAACCGAACCAAATGAAAAATGCAAAAATGTTGCAACTTCACCCCTGAATCGTACCGAGTCCACCAAACTTTATATGCGAAAGCGACCTAAGAGTGTGGAGACGGCCTGGTGAACTTAATGCTGTCTGAGACATCATCAAGCATGAGTGGTGTGGCAGTGGTTCAGTGATGGTCTGGGGAGACGTTGAGGGTTGCACTGACCTCCATGTCTGTCTTTACAAGAGGCCTCAGTTGAGGCTCCGATCTAAACCTGGTTGATGCTTCCTTACAAGTGTTTGCCTTAATGTCCAGAGAATTCGGCCATCTACTCTCTACATTAGTTCAGGCATGTCGCCAAGTCTGGCTTGAACAGTCACCTCACTGAACCTTGTAAGAGGACTCTTAGGAATGTTCCTGTGGTTCCAGGGAATCTCTTTGGCTAAGCCATGTTTGAGGCCTTGGAGTGTAAAGCCCAGGCCAAATGGACCAGGAGACAGCTTTCAGACTTCCGCAGGCATGCTCCTTCTCACAGTGGGTCTAGGACTGCCATGAAAATTCATCGGGGACACTTTACTCCATCAACCCCCTTCACTGGCTTGCAGGTTTTTCAACATCCTGGCCAGAGGTCAGTCCGCAGTCATCTGGTGTTCACCAGGTGTGTTGCTGCAGCCCTCTCTCTTCTGCAGGCTTGTGATTTAAGGATCTTGCCCTACCTAGACGACTGGCTGATCCGTGCACCGACCAGAGACCAGGTGATCTGGGATACGGCTCTTCTGTTCACTCACGCTTGGGTCTCAAGGTGAATTTCAACTATAGCAACCTGACCCCTTCACAGAGCACCGCCTTCATTGGGTGGCTTTAAACTCTGTTGCCATGTGCAATGCATATCGGACCACTTCTGAAGGGCAAATAACACTCCTGAGGTTCCTTGAAGAGGGCCACAGGCTGCTTCTTGTGGCGCCATTCTGGACTGCCAGGACTTGGTTTCCTCTGCTGCACAGGCTTTGCTACAAGTCGCCAATGCGCCTCTTCACCAGGGGAGATCTCCTATCCCAAATTGGAGGTCGGATACTGCTTCCCAACTCTGATCGCCTACAGCTCTGGGTCTGGCCTTTGGTGGGATAATGGGAGCCTTGTCCAGGTGAAGCAACGCCAGGAACACTATCTTGAATGCACAAGCCCTGTCCATACGACTCTTGTATTCTAACAGGTGCAAGCCTTTTCGATGGCTGGTGTCAAAACAGAAATCTGGAACCGGGACACTGTCCGGTTTGCTCTGTATTGACATTCCTGCAGGACTTACTAGCCCTGGGATGGTCTTGGTCTACCCTGAAGGTCTTTGAACAAATATACCTGTTTCTAAGAGGTGCCTTAATGCCCCCACAGCAATATGGCAGTCAAAGCGTCTATTTGTCTGCTTTGCTGGTCCACAGAAGGGTAATGCCATCTCAAATCAGCACCTGGGTCACTGGGTTAGTAACACCATCGCCAAGGCATATGAGGCAGGGTGTAGTGCCACTCCACTTCCTAACCTTGAGGTATGTGCCAACTTAGCCGTTCCTGGTGACTCGTGACTGTTGGTATGAGTCATCCAGTGTTTAAGCACCACCTCTGGCGGTCATCCGGATTTCCTTCACCGTCATTATCCTGTCTGCTCTTAGTTATCTTGACTTACAGTTATCCTAACTGCTGTTAGTTATCCTAACTGTTGTTATCCTGACTGTTGTTACTTATCCTGACTGTTGTTAGTTATCCTGACTGTTGTTAGTTATCCTGACTGCTATTAGTTAAAGAGGACATATTATAGCCCTTCCACCTTTTCAAACAGTCCCCTGTGGTCTAAATGAAACATCTGTGCTGTGCTTTGGTCAAAATATAACATGAATCAAGCACCAGAGGAGGTTTGTGACCCTGTATAAAGCAGCTCTCTCAGAGCGCTCCGTTTTGGTGTGTGTGTCTCTTTAAATGCAATGAGCCCCCCCCCTGAGTTTTCCCGGTAGACATCACTCCTCTGTAGTGAGAATAAAAATGGCGGACCTGCGTAAAAGTTTAGCTCTAGGCTGGAGGTGGAGATACCAGGGGAGGGGAGGGTATTTATTTTTACCAGAATCCCACTGTGACATCACAAGTAGAGCACATTTGAAACGGAGCATTTTTCTCTGTGTGGTAAGACTTCTGCAGACCACAAACAAAGGACTGGATGGATTTATTTCACATGTTGTGGGTCGGTAGACTCTCAGGTTACCCAGATATATGTTCAAAAACACTGTAGAAGAGGATTTTTCAGAATATGTCCCCTTTAATGCATTGATCATGTGTTGTTTTCCAGTCTGTACCTGTTCAAACTGGGTCTGGCTCCACAGATTCAGGATCTCTATGGAAAGGTGGATTTCACAGGTGAGTCTGTTTCTTCTTCCAGTCTTTCAGTCACTCATCACCTGAAATCCTTTTTGATCATCACCATACTGCATGATTACCATGACGATTAAATGTTGATCTTTAAAAGAGGAACACAGTCCCCTCCCCCCCCCCCTCATCCTCCCCCTCTAATGTCTCTCCCTATCTCCTTCAGAGGAGGAGATCAACAACATGAAGAGTGAGTTGGAGAAATATGGGATCCAGATGCCGGCCTTCAGTAAGATTGGAGGGATTCTGGCCAATGAGCTGTCAGTGGACGAAGCTGCGTGTAAGTAGGGGGGTCATGTATTAGGGGGGTCATGTATTAATGGGGTCATGTATAAAGTGGAGGGGGGTCATGTTGGGAGGGTTCATTTGCAGAGGGGGTTCATGTATCGGGGGTCGTGGGGGGGGGGGGGGTAAACCGCAGTGTAAACCCCACTATAATAAATTGTAATGTGGAAAGTATAATGAAGTTTAATGTCATAAAGATTATTCGATTATAAAGGAAAGTGAAAAAACGATTGATGACGCTGTTAGCTTAACATGGCTAAAAAAGTTAGCTTAGCATGGCTCATACAAAGGTGATTGACCTGAATAACTCACATAAATAACGCACCTGCTTGGCTTGCCTGATTAGCTTACCTGGTGGACTCACCTTGATAACTCACCTGGTTAACTCATTGAAGTAAAGAGTCCTTTTCATCATCACTTGTTCAGTTTGTGAAGATAACATGAGCGGAGGAGTCTGACCAGGGTCTGCTCTCAAACTCTATGCTAAGCTAAGCTAACTGAGGCTAAAACACACAGATTTAAAGCTTGACTCAAAATATTTATTCAATCTCTCTTAGCTATT
>CM036535.1:36264266-36296766 GCA_020745685.1 Tautogolabrus adspersus | reverse complement strand
TGTGGATGCTGTGAATGAACCATATACAATACTGTGTGTGTGTGTGTGTGTGTGTGTGTGTGTGTGTGTGTGTGTGTGTGTAGTGTTGCGGGCAGTGGAGAGGATCAATGCAGCGGTCCGAGCAGGCGTAGCAGAGCAGACGGTGGAGGAGCTGATGAATCCTGACGCTCAGCTTCCTGAAGTTTTTCCATCTGCTGCTGATCTTTATCAGAGAGAGTTACTGAGCCTGCAGCAGCAGAGCCCAGAGGTACACACACACACACACACACACACACACACACACACACACACACACACACACACACACACACATACACACACACACACATACATACACACACAGAGTAATGGAGCCTGCAGCAGCAGAGACCAGAGGTACACACACACACACCAGGTCCTGATGAGTGAGTTCCTGGTGAACCTTTAGTGTCAGGGTAAGGGTTAGGGTCAAACATACGGCCTGCGGGCTGAATCCAGCCCAACAGCAGGTTTCATCTGGCCCGCAAGACGTTTCGGGAAGAAGAGGTACATTTTTGAAAAATATTTTTATGAGATTCTTCTCTTAAAATAAATATTTTAAATAAATATTTTCACCGAATTGTAAATAAACGATGTATAGAAACGTAAAAGGGTAATATGCTGATACGACTTGGACTGAAAAAAACACTCCTCCGTCATGCGTAACGGCCCAGACCGTCTCCACACATCCAGACTATAGGTTTAAGTTCCGGACACCGGCGTTGAGCCTGATGCATCTCCCGACTTATTTGACCTCTGATTATTGTAGAAACAGTCATTTAAAATGAACATTAACTGATTTTATTTACAGATGATTCATTTTAAAGTCACCCGGAGGTGAAAGTGTTGATCACTTCAAAGTTTCAGCGTGACATCACTTCTAAATACAGCAGCCAGCTGTTGTGTCTTCATCACCAGCTTTCATCAGACTGTATATGTCATTATAACTGAACATTTCCTTATATCCCAAAACAATATCCCTCACAGGCGGCCCGATCATACAGAGGTCCGCTGCTCAAGCCACGGAGCAGCGCTAAAGTGCTTCCTTGAATTACGCACAGAGATGGCACAGATTAAAAGTCAGTGACAGCGTTAGATTCTGATAGTATGGACCGGTAGAAGAACGGACTACCAGGCTCATATTAAAGGGAGCTGATCAGACTGCAGTGAGCAACGCTGAAGGAAAAGTTCACGTCTGTTGGTTTGGAAACATTTGATCATGTTTTAATGTTGGCACTAAAATACCTGAAGATGACATCGTTAGCATCAGAGACACTCAGAGTGTTTGTGACAACATGTGAGCAGGTTTAATCTGATCAACATTAACGAGTGCAAACTGTGCTGAGACCTGACACACAAATCTAATATCTCTCTCTCTCTCTCTCTCTCTCTCTCTCCCTCTCTCTGTCTCTCTCTCTCTGTCTCTCTCTCTCTCTCTCTGTCTCTCTCTCCCCCCTCTCTCTGTCTCTCTCTCTCTCTCTCTCTCTCTCTCTCTCTCTCTCTCTCTCTCTCTCTCTCTCTCTCTCTCTCTCTCTCTCTGTCTCTCTCTCTCTCTCTGTCTCTCTCTCTCTCTGTCTCTCTCTCTCTCTCTCTCTCTCTCTGTCTCTCTCTCTCTCTCTCTCTCTCTCTCTCTGTCTCTCTCTCTCTCTCTCTCTCTCTCTCTCTCTCTCTCTCTCTGTCTCTCTCTCTCTCTCTCTCTCTCTCTCTCTCTCTCTCTCTCTCTGTCTCTCTCTCTCTCTCTCTCTCTCTGTCTCTCTCTCTCTGTCTCTCTCTCTCTCTCTCTGTCTCTCTCTCTCTCTGTCTCTCTCTCTCTGTCTCTCTCTCTCTCTCTCTCTCTCTCTGTCTCTCTCTCTCTCTCTCTGTCTCTCTCTCTCTCTCTGTCTCTCTCTCTCTCTCTCTCTCTCTCTGTCTCTCTCTCTCTGTCTCTCTCTCTCTCTCTCTCTCTGTCTCTCTCTCTCTCTCTCTCTCTCTGTCTCTCTCTCTCTCTCTCTGTCTCTCTCTCTCTCTCTCTCTCTGTCTCTCTCTCTCTGTCTCTCTCTCTCTCTCTCTCTCTCTCTGTCTCTCTCTGTCTCTCTCTCTCTCTCTCTCTCTGTCTCTCTCTCTCTCTCTGTCTCTCTCTCTCTCTGTCTCTCTCTCTCTGTCTCTCTCTCTCTCTCTGTCTCTCTCTCTCTCTGTCTCTCTCTCTCTCTCTCTCTCTCTCTCTCTCTGTCTCTCTCTCTCTCTCTGTCTCTCTCTCTCTGTCTCTCTCTCTCTCTCTCTCTCTCTCTGTCTCTCTCTGTCTCTCTCTCTCTCTCTCTCTCTCTGTCTCTCTCTCTCTCTCTGTCTCTCTCTCTCTCTGTCTCTCTCTCTCTGTCTCTCTCTCTGTCTCTCTCTCTCTCTCTCTCTCTCTGTCTCTCTCTCTCTCTCTGTCTCTCTCTCTCTCTGTCTCTCTCTCTGTCTCTCTCTCTCTCTCTCTCTCTCTCTCTCTCTCTCTCTCTCTCTGAGGTACATTTCATTATTTCCAGTTTGTAATGACAGAGATTGTGTGTTTTAAATCTGTAACCTGCAGTCTTATAAACTCATCTGTAGTGAAGGGCAAAAAAAAATTCTAATTTGAAATAGATCTTTCTACAGTTCTCTGAAGTAGCTTATTTTGATTTTAAAAATCATACAGCTCCATATATATTCCATGTGTTGAGTTATAGTGATGTCGGCAAAATTAGTCCGGCCCACTGGAGGTCTCATTTGAACCAATCTGGCCCCCGACCCAACATTAGTTTGACACCCCTGCTTTAGAACGTTGTTGGGTTTCTGGTATCTGTTGTGTTCTTCCTCGGTTCTTCTTGTTGTCAGGTTGATGAATGAGGACAATGTTTATGTGTCCTGCAGGGTGCGCTGTCACACCCCGAGCTTCTGGTTGCCGTGGAGATGCTGTCAGCAGTGGTGCTGATGAACGAGGCGATGGATGTGGGCGACAGAGCGGCGCTGTGGAAACAGCTGAGCAGCTCAGTGACCGGGTTGAGTAACGTGGAGGACGAATACGCACAGAGGTGATGACATACACACATAGGCACACACGGAGAAACATACACACACGCACTAGTGTCAGTGACTTAATAAAGTCATTGATTTCTGAGATTTCAAAGATGTATGTTTTATTCACTGAGGCTGTGCATTGATGTGTGTGTGTATGTGTGTTTTCAGATACATGGATGAGCTGATGCGTCTGAAGGCAGCAGCTAGAGATCAGGGCTGTGACTTCCTTACCTGGAATGACATTCAGGCGTGTATTGACGGGGTGAACCTGACTGTGCAGGAGGAGCATGAACGTAAGAAACAGCCACACACACACACACACACACAAACATTGACACGTTTTTAATTTAAATATTACAAAACAAACATACCTGAGATGATCACGTGAGGTGTGTTTCGCAGGTATCGCTGCTATTGGCCTGATTAATGAGGCTCTGGATGAAGGAGACCCCATGAAGACGCTCGCCATGCTGCAGAACGCGTCCGCCAAACTCACCGACGTCGACCCAACTGTGGCTCAGCACTACCACGACATCCTGCTGGAGGCCCGCCGCGAGAAAGCTCATGTATGTAACACACAATATACACACAAAATACACACAATGTATACACAATATATGACAACAGTAAGACTCCAGCACTTACAATCAGGATGCAAGGTCACTCAGAGACGCTTCAGGTGGCGCCATGATGTAGTCTGACCCAAGCTGTCCTAGGTCTTGGAGAGATGTAGGGTAGCAACAAACTGTACTGCAGAAACATCAAAGTCTACTCTACCCTCAGTACCGGGGTAGGACAGGAACACCACACTCAGACCTGGCAAAGATTGGCAGATGATGGGAGAGAGATCTTAATGAAAACTCTCCGGCCAGACGTCGTCATGTGGTCCTCTGTAGAGAAAAGGGTCCTCTTCTTTAAGGTTACCATCCCCTAGGAAGAAGGCATGACAGCAGCCCATGAGGGCCCGGAAAGCCAAGGTCTACCTCCTGGAGGTCGGATGCCGGAACCTTGTCAGCAGTGCGGTTGTCCACAGTCCTTAACCAAGTCTCTGAGTTCCTGTCCAGGAACGATCTGTTTGATCCAAATCAGTCAGGCTTTAAGCGGGGCCACTCGACTGAGACTGCACTACTGTCAGTAACAGAATCACTACGAGCTGCTAGAGCTGCGGAGCAGGCCTCAGTTCTATTACTGCTAGATCTGTCTGCTGCCTTTGACACAGTTAACCATCAAATCCTCCTATCCACGCTCTCTGAACTTGGCATCTCAGGATCCGCCCTTTGCTGGTTTGTGTCCTACCTCTCTGGGCGATCCTTTAGAGTGTCGTGGAAAGGAGAAGTGTCCAAAGCGCACAGCTTATCCACAGGGGTGCCCCAAGGGTCAGTGCTTGGTCCCCTCCTCTTCTCCATATACACAAGCTCACTTGGTTCGATAATCCGCTCTCATAGCTTTTCATACCACTGCTATGCTGATGATACCCAGCTCTTCTTGTCATTTCCACCAGGCGATGTTACAGTCTCAGCTAGAGTCTCGTCATGCCTCACCGATATCTCTAAATGGATGAATGAACGGCACCTTCAACTCAACCTTTCAAAGACTGAGCTCCTTGTCATCCCAGCCAGTCCCTGTATGCAGCCACAGATCAATATACAGCTTGGTACAACCAAACTCATGCCCACAAAGTCTGCAGGAACCTGGGTGTCATGATTGATGACCAGCTAACATTTAAGGTTCAAGTGGCCTCGACTGCCCGATCATGTTGATTTGTCCTGTACAACATCAGGAAGATCAGACCCTACCTGTCAGAACATGCTACACAACTTGTGGTACAGGCTCTTGTGATATCACGCATTGGCTATTGCAATTCTCTACTGGCAGGTCTTCCTACATGCACTATCAAACCTCTGCAGATGATACAAAATGCAGCAGCACGACTGGCCTTCAAAGTCGTGCCAAAGCAGATATATCATCTAACCTGGACAACAATCTATACCAACGTATACTCACAATATACACACAATGTAAGGATAAGGATAAACTTTATTGATCCCCCAATGGGGGAAATTTAGTTGTTACAACAGCTCAAAAGACACAATATACACAATATACACAATATACACACAATATACACAATATACACAATATACACACATATATTAGGCCTGTCCCCGGTTTAGGATTTACAGTGGAACCTGATTCGTCAGATTTTGTACATCGTCAAATGTTTTGTTGTTGTTTTTTCGCTCACTGATACAAATATGGATCCCAAAGTGACGTCAAACAGCTCAAAGGAACGGTAACAAAGGTCAATGTGTGATGTCATAAGGTGAACGGTAACAAAGGTCAATGTGTGATGTCATAAGGTGAACGGTAACAAAGGTCAATGTGTGATGTCATAAGGTGAACGGTAACAAAGGTCAATGTGTGATGTCATAAGGTGAACGGTAACAAAGGTCAATGTGTGATGTCATAAGGTGAATGGTAACAAAGGTCAATGTGTGATGTCATAAGGTGAACGGTAACAAAGGTCAATGTGTGATGTCATAAGGTGAACGGTAACAAAGGTCAATGTGTGATGTCATCAGGTGAACGGTAACAAAGGTCAATGTGTGATGTCATCAGGTGGATATGACTTTGGACTCGTCAGCTGAGCTGTCTGAGAGTTTGTTAAAGTGAAATGAGACATTCAAAGATGCAGCAGTGTCCTTCTTTTACATCACTGAGACTACAGGGAGACACTGAGGACCACTATCTACGGGGAGACACTGAGGACCACTATCTACAGGGAGACACTGAGGACCACTATCTACAGGGAGACACTGAGGACCACTATCTACGGTGAGACACTGAGGACCACTATCTACAGGGAGACACTGAGGACCACTATCTACAGGGAGACACTGAGGACCACTATCTACAGGGAGACACTGAGGACCACTATCTACGGGGAGACACTGAGGACCACTATCTACAGGGAGACACTGAGGACCACTATCTACAGGGAGACACTGAGGACCACTATCTACAGGGAGACACTGAGGACCACTATCTACAGGGAGACACTGAGGACCACTATCTACAGGGAGACACTGAGGACCACTATCTACGGGGAGACACTGAGGACCACTATCTACAGGGAGACACTGAGGACCACTATCTACAGGGAGACACTGAGGACCACTATCTACAGGGAGACACTGAGGACCACTATCTACAGGGAGACACTGAGGACCACTATCTACAGGGAGACACTGAGGACCACTATCTACAGGGATACACTGAGGACCACTATCTACAGGGAGACACTGAGGACCACTATCTACAGGGAGACACTGAGGACCACTATCTACAGGGAGACACTGAGGACCACTATCTACAGGGAGACACTGAGGACCACTATCTACAGGGAGACACTGAGGACCACTATCTACAGGGAGACACTGAGGACCACTATCTACGGGGAGACACTGAGGACCACTATCTACGGGGAGACACTGAGGACCACTATCTACAGGGAGACACTGAGGACCACTATCTACAGGGAGACACTGAGGACCACTATCTACGGGGAGACACTGAGGACGACTATCTACGGGGAGACACTGAGGACCACTATCTACGGGGAGACACTGAGGACCACTATCTACGGGGAGACACTGAGGACGAATATCTACGGGGAGCCTGAAGGGACAAAATAGAACGAGATGAATTAATGCATTCATTTCAGACCTTAATAAATCGAGATCAACTAGTTAATGCTGACCAACCGACCTTGAACACATCATGAGGAAACTTTATAAAAACATCAGAGGAGAGAAAAACAAATTGTTTTCTGCAGATTTCACAGACGCAGGAAATAAGTCGCCTCGGTCGTCTGCTTCCATAAAAGGGCAGAAAAGCGACCACAACACACACACGCACGCACACAGACACACACACACACACACACACACACACACACACACACACACACACTCTCCTTGTTTAGGGCAGTGAGGTAATGACAGGAAGTAGTTACAGCAGCTGAATGTGGAGACACACCTACAGGTCTGAGTTTAACATGAACAATAATGTTTGTTTATGGATCACTATTTATTTTGAGGATAAAACGTCACTTTCACCACCTCGTTTGTTCCTCTCGTCCTTTTCTAAGGAATGCCTCTTTCCTCTTTCTTCTTCTACAGGCAGGAGGGGGCGTGTCCTGCAGGAAGTGTTTATGTGCATGAAAAGCTGTTATAGGCTGTTTAATCTTTCATATCAGTGTGACATCATGATTAAACCCCGGTCTTGATTGCTTAAGCTGCAGTGAGGTGAAGGCTGAGTCTGTTTCAGGTGATCTGAGGTTGTCACGGGAACAACACGGTGTGTTATTTGAGCCTGTGGTTCAGTTTGTGAATGACTTCTGTGTGTCGCTTCATTAACTCTGCAGAATTACAACAGGCGGTCAGAAACAGACGGGCAGCTAGCCATCACCTTACAGACCTGTGTAAACATCAGAGTCTACACACACTCCACTGACACACTGATCACTACGAACAGACGTAACCTACAGACAGAGCACTACAGAAAACACAGCAGACAGAAATACTGAACACAACCTACACACTGAACAATCTCCAAACCCAGCAGTTATCGTCTGAAGTCGGGATAGTCCTCTGGGAAGCGTGGTTAACTTTCTGGTCATTCCAGGGTATCCCGAGGTTAGCGATAAACAACGTCCAGCCCACACTTCCTTTTCTGTACGCTACTTTCTAAATGTGTGTTTGTCGGGAACTGGATAGCCTAGCGGTTATGTTTTCCGTCTCTCTTCAGCTGTCTGATCTAGTAAAGGCACAAAAATATAAGAATTATAAAAAAAAACTTAGTTTGTTGAACGGAGGTGGGATGGATGATTTCTGATTTATAAAATAAGTCAGGAAATCTGAACGCTGATTGGCTTTCCTGACACAGACTCACTCAGACTGTTAGCAGCTGTTACAGGCAGATAGAAAGAAACCATCAGATTACAGCTGATGGATCAGGATGTCATTATGGGGGTTAGGGTTCCTGTTTTTTGATCTCCACACAGACTGTTTCTCCTGCTGATCTGTGATTGGTCGATACAGCTGGGACTTCAAACAAAGGCCAGAACACTGTAATATTAAAATCTAGACCCCTGGGTACAGAGTGGTCCTTTTTAAATTCTAGACCCCTGGGTACAGAGTGGTCCTTTTTAAATTCTAGACCCCTGGGTACAGAGTGATCCTTTTTAAATTCTAGACCCCTGGGTACAGAGTGGTCCTTTTTAAATTCTAGTCCCCTGGGTACAGAGTGGACCTTCTTAAGTAGAAGCCGAAAACAGTGATTCCTCTTGTTCTTTGAAAGTTTTACTTTATGAACTTGTGGTTCAACAGGAAGTTATAAAAAAAACAGACGAATAACGAATTCAGCTTTCACTTCTTGTTTCCATAATGTGTTCAAAACGTGTTATTAACTACAGCCAGCAACACACACACTCTGACACCACACCCTGTCTGCAGTGACTAAACACACACACACACACACTGCTTCTTTCTTTTCCCCTGAAGCACCATAAAGGGCGGGACACATGGAGGGGAGAACGTGGAGGTTCAGGTTTCCTGTTTCAGAAGTCTCCATAAGACAGCCAGGGGGTGCCCCCTGTGTGCAGTGTGGTGTAACTACACCTCAAAATAACAAGTCTGATATAAACGTTTGTGTGTGTGTGTATCTACCCTAACATCCCTGTCCTGTTCTTCAGGAGACTCAGGATCCGTCAGCTGTTCTGTGGTTGGATGAAATCCAAAACGCCATCCTGAGAGCAAATCAGGGCACACAGGAGGCGCTACAGTGTGAGAGCTCACACTCATTACATTCTTATACACAATATGTTTGTATATTAAAATATATACATTTATAAAGTTAGATCATATAGATACTAAGAAAAGAGAGACAGGACACTCACTTCATTGAAATCCCCAGAATTGAAAAATAATTACAATAAATCAATAATAAATCAAACGTAACGAACACTTGCCTTTTATAACAGAAGGTTTAACGCTTTTCTGTCTCTCAGTTTCTCAGTCCATCCAGGCCGTCAACGAGGCTGTCGACTCAGCTGATCAGGCTCAGACTCTGCTGGCTCTGCGTAACCCGGCAACAGGACTGTACGGGGTCACATCCGAGTGTGCACCCAACTACCAGGACGACCTGTCGAAAATCAAAGAAGACAAGATGAGAGACGGTGAGAACGAACGTTTCTAATGACCTTGTCTGTCTCTGATGACCTGTCTGTCTCTGATGACCTGTCTGTCTCTGACCTGTCCGTCTCTGACCTGTCTGTCTCTGACCTGTCTGTCTCTGATGACCTGTCTGTCTCTAACCTGTCTGTCTCTGATGACCTGTCTGTCTCTAACCTGTCTGTCTCTGATGACCTGTCTGTCTCTGACCTGTCTGTCTCTGACCTGTCTGTCTCTGACCTGTCTGTCTCTGATGACCTGTCTGTCTCTAACCTGTCTGTCTCTGATGACCTGTCTGTCTCTGATGACCTCTCTGTCTCTAACCTGTCTGTCTCTGATGACCTGTCTGTCTTTGACATGACTGTCTGATGACCTGTCGATCTCTGACCTGTCTGTCTGATGACCTGTCTGTCTCTGATGACCTGTCTGTCTCTGACCTGTCTGTCTCTGATCTGTCTGTCTCTGATGACCTGTCTGTCTCTGATGACCTGTCTGTCTCTGACCTGTCTGTCTCTGATCTGTCTGTCTCTGACCTGTCTGTCTCTGATCTGTCTGTCTCTGATGACCTGTCTGTCTCTGACCTGTCTGTCTCTGATGACCTGTCTGTCTCTGACCTGTCTGTCTCTGACCTGTCTGTCTGATGACCTGTCTGTCTCTGATGACCTGTCTGTCTCTGACCTGTCTGTCTCTGATCTGTCTGTCTCTGATGACCTGTCTGTCTCTAACCTGTCTGTCTCTGATCTGTCTGTCTCTGATGACCTGTCTGTCTCTGATGACCTGTCTGTCTCTAACCTGTCTGTCTCTGATGACCTGTCTGTCTCTGACCTGTCTGTCTCTGACCTGTCTGTCTGATGACCTGTCTGTCTCTGATGACCTGTCTGTCTCTGACCTGTCTGTCTCTGATCTGTCTGTCTCTGATGACCTGTCTGTCTCTAACCTGTCTGTCTCTTATGACCTGTCTGTCTCTAACCTGTCTGTCTCTGACCTGTCTGTCTCTGATGACCTGTCTGTCTCTGATGACCTGTCTGTCTCTGATGACCTGTCTGTCTCTAACCTGTCTGTCTCTGATGACCTGTCTGTCTCTGACCTGTCTGTCTCTGATCTGTCTGTCTCTGATGACCTGTCTGTCTCTAACCTGTCTGTCTCTGATGACCTGTCTGTCTCTAACCTGTCTGTCTCTGATGACCTGTCTGTCTCTGATGACCTGTCTGTCTCTAACCTGTCTGTCTCTGATGACCTGTCTGTCTCTAACCTGTCTGTCTCTGATGACCTGTCTGTCTCTGATGACCTGTCTGTCTCTGATGACCTGTCTGTCTCTGATGACCTCTCTGTCTCTAACCTGTCTGTCTCTGATGACCTGTCTGTCTTTGACATGACTGTCTGATGACCTGTCGATCTCTGACCTGTCTGTCTGATGACCTGTCTGTCTCTGAGCTGTCTGTCTCTGACCTGTCTGTCTCTGACCTGTCTGTCTCTGACATGACTGTCGATCTCTTACCTGTCGATCTCTGACCTGTCTGTCTGATGACCTGTCGATCTCTAACATGACTGTGGGATGACCTGTCGATCTCTGACCTGTCTGTCTGATGACCTGTCTGTCTCTGAGCTGTCTGTCTCTGACCTGTCTGTCTCTGATGACCTGTCTGTCTCTGACATGACTGTCGATCTCTTACCTGTCGATCTCTGACCTGTCTGTCTGATGACCTGTCGATCTCTGACCTGTCGATCTCTGACCTGTCTGTCTCTGACCTGTCGATTTCTGACCTGTCTGTCTCTGACCTGTCTGTCTCCGACCTGTCTGTCTCTGACCTGTCTGTCTGATTACCTGTTGATCTATGACCTGTTGATTTCTGACCTGTCTGTCTCTGACCTGTCTGTCTCCGACCTGTCTGTCTCTGATGACCTGTCTGTGTCTGACCTGTCTGTCTCTGATGACCTGTCTGTCTCTGATGACCTGTCTGTCTCTGACATGACTGTCTGATGACCTGTCGATCTCTGACATGACTGTGGGATGACCTGTCGATCTCTGACCTGTCTGTCTCTGAGCTGTCTGTCTCTGACCTGTCTGTCTCTGATGACCTCTCTGTCTCTGACATGAATGTCTAATGACCTGTAGATCTCTGACCTGTCTGTCTGATGACCGGTCGATCTCTGACCTGTCTGTCTCTCAGGTGATAACGGCAGTGAGTGGGTGAAGCATTGGGTGAAGGGAGGACACAACTATTATTTTAACCTGAACACCAGGGAGGGGACGTGGGCGGAGCCTGAGGGCTTTGTCCAGAACAACACACAGCTCAACAAGGAGGACATCCAGGTGAGTGTCAGTGTAACAATAACACACTTTTATTTAATCAACCAATCAATCAATCAACAGTCAGTAAACACAGCTTTCTGTCTTTTCAGTCAGTTGTCTCCGGGGTAACGACGGCATACAACCGAGAGCAGCTGTGGCTGGCCAATGAGAGTCTCATCACTAAGCTGCAGGCTCGTTGCCGTGGTTACATGGTGAGAAAGAGTCTAAAGGAGCGGATGGACTTCCTGAACTCCCAGGACCCAGCTGTTACCTGCATACAGGTGAGATATATCCATATACAGGTAGATAAACCTATGTAGACAATTCTGTCTTTAACAGTTCTGTGTCTTTAAAGGGACAGTTCTTTGAAGGGACAGTTCTGTGTCTTTGAAGGGACAGTTCTGTGTCTTTAAAGGGACAGTTCTTTAAAGGGACAGTTCTGTGTCTTTAAAGGGACAGTTCTTTGAAGGGACAGTTCTGTGTCTTTAAAGGGACAGTTCTTTAAAGGGACAGTTCTGTGTCTTTGAAGGGACAGTTCTTTGAAGGGACAGTTCTGTGTCTTTGAAGGGACAGTTCTTTGAAGGGACAGTTCTGTGTCTTTGAAGGGACAGTTCTTTGAAGGGACAGTTCTTTGAAGGGACAGTTCTGTGTCTTTAAAGGGACAGTTCTTTGAAGGGACAGTTCTGTGTCTTTGAAGGGACAGTTCTGTGTCTTTAAAGGGACAGTTCTTTAAAGGGACAGTTCTGTGTCTTTAAAGGGACAGTTCTTTGAAGGGACAGTTCTGTGTCTTTAAAGGGACAGTTCTTTAAAGGGACAGTTCTGTGTCTTTGAAGGGACAGTTCTTTGAAGGGACAGTTCTGTGTCTTTGAAGGGACAGTTCTTTAAAGGGATAGTTCTGTGTCTTTAAAGGGATAGTTCTGTGTCTTTAAAGGGACAGTTCTTTAAAGGGACAGTTCTGTGTCTTTGAAGGGACAGTTCTTTAAAGGGATAGTTCTGTGTCTTTAAAGGGACAGTTCTTTAAAGGGACAGTTCTGTGTCTTTGAAGGGACAGTTCTTTAAAGGGACAGTTCTTTGAAGGGACAGTTCTGTGTCTTTGAAGGGACAGTTCTTTAAAGGGACAGTTATGTGTCTTTGAAGGGACAGTTCTGTGTCTTTAAAGGGACAGTTCTTTAAAGGGACAGTTCTGTGTCTTTAAAGGGACAGTTCTTTAAAGGGACAGTTCTGTGTCTTTGAAGGGACAGTTCTGTGTCTTTGAAGGGACAGTTCTTTAAAGGGACAGTTCTGTGTCTTTGAAGGGACAGTTCTGTGTCTTTGAAGGGACAGTTCTTTAAAGGGACAGTTCTGTGTCTTTGAAGGGACAGTTCTTTAAAGGGACAGTTCTGTGTCTTTGAAGGGACAGTTCTTTGAAGGGACAGTTCTGTGTCTTTGAAGGGACAGTTCTGTGTCTTTGAAGGGACAGTTCTTTAAAGGGACAGTTCTTTGAAGGGACAGTTCTGTGTCTTTAAAGGGACAGTTCTTTAAAGGGACAGTTCTGTGTCTTTGAAGGGACAGTTCTTTAAAGGGACAGTTCTTTGAAGGGACAGTTCTGTGTCTTTAAAGGGACAGTTCTTTGAAGGGACAGTTCTGTGTCTTTAAAGGGACAGTTCTTTAAAGGGACAGTTCTGTGTCTTTAAAGGGACAGTTCTTTAAAGGGACAGTTCTGTGTCTTTGAAGGGACAGTTCTGTGTCTTTAAAGGGACAGTTCTTTAAAGGGACAGTTCTGTGTCTTTAAAGGGACAGTTCTTTAAAGGGACAGTTCTGTGTCTTTGAAGGGACAGTTCTGTGTCTTTGAAGGGACAGTTCTTTGAAGGGACAGTTCTGTGTCTTTAAAGGGACAGTTCTTTGAAGGGACAGTTCTGTGTCTTTGAAGGGACAGTTCTTTCAAGGGACAGTTCTGTGTCTTTGAAGGGACAGTTCTTTGAAGGGACAGTTCTGTGTCTTTGAAGGGACAGTTCTTTGAAGGGACAGTTCTGTGTCTTTGAAGGGACAGTTCTTTGAAGGGACAGTTCTTTGAAGGGACAGTTCTGTGTCTTTAAAGGGACAGTTCTTTAAAGGGACAGTTCTTTGAAGGGACAGTTCTGTGTCTTTAAAGGGACAGTTCTTTAAAGGGACAGTTCTGTGTCTTTAAAGGGACAGTTCTTTGAAGGGACAGTTCTGTGTCTTTAAAGGGACAGTTCTTTGAAGGGACAGTTCTGTGTCTTTAAAGGGACAGTTCTTTAAAGGGACAGTTCTTTGAAGGGACAGTTCTGTGTCTTTAAAGGGACAGTTCTTTAAAGGGACAGTTCTGTGTCTTTAAAGGGACAGTTCTTTGAAGGGACAGTTCTGTGTCTTTAAAGGGACAGTTCTTTGAAGGGACAGTTCTTTGAAGGGACAGTTCTGTGTCTTTAAAGGGACAGTTCTTTAAAGGGACAGTTCTTTAAAGGGACAGTTCTGTGTCTTTAAAGGGACAGTTCTTTGAAGGGACAGTTCTGTGTCTTTAAAGGGACAGTTCTTTGAAGGGACAGTTCTTTAAAGGGACAGTTCTGTGTCTTTAAAGGGACAGTTCTTTGAAGGGACAGTTCTGTGTCTTTAAAGGGACAGTTCTTTAAAGGGACAGTTCTGTGTCTTTAAAGGGACAGTTCTTTGAAGGGACAGTTCTGTGTCTTTAAAGGGACAGTTCTTTGAAGGGACAGTTCTGTGTCTTTAAAGGGACAGTTCTTTGAAGGGACAGTTCTGTGTCTTTGAAGGGACAGTTCTGTGTCTTTAAAGGGACAGTTCTTTAAAGGGACAGTTCTGTGTCTTTAAAGGGACAGTTCTTTAAAGGGACAGTTCTTTAAAGGGACAGTTCTGTGTCTTTAAAGGGACAGTTCTTTGAAGGGACAGTTCTGTGTCTTTAAAGGGACAGTTCTTTAAAGGGACAGTTCTTTGAAGGGACAGTTCTGTGTCTTTAAAGGGACAGTTCTTTAAAGGGACAGTTCTGTGTCTTTAAAGGGACAGTTCTTTGAAGGGACAGTTCTGTGTCTTTGAAGGGACAGTTCTGTGTCTTTAAAGGGACAGTTCTTTAAAGGGACAGTTCTGTGTCTTTAAAGGGACAGTTCTTTGAAGGGACAGTTCTGTGTCTTTAAAGGGACAGTTCTTTAAAGGGACAGTTCTGTGTCTTTGAAGGGACAGTTCTTTGAAGGGACAGTTCTGTGTCTTTGAAGGGACAGTTCTTTAAAGGGACAGTTCTGTCCCTTTGAAGACACAGAACTGTCCCTTCAAAGGGACAGTTCTTTAAAGGGACAGTTCTGTGTCTTTGAAGGGACAGTTCTTTGAAGGGACAGTTCTGTGTCTTTGAAGGGACAGTTCTTTAAAGGGACAGTTCTGTGTCTTTGAAGGGACAGTTCTTTGAAGGGACAGTTCTGTGTCTTTAAAGGGACAGTTCTTTAAAGGGACAGTTCTGTGTCTTTGAAGGGACAGTTCTTTGAAGGGACAGTTCTGTGTCTTTAAAGGGACAGTTCTTTAAAGGGACAGTTCTGTGTCTTTGAAGGGACAGTTCTGTGTCTTTAAAGGGACAGTTCTTTAAAGGGACAGTTCTGTGTCTTTAAAGGGACAGTTCTTTGAAGGGACAGTTCTGTGTCTTTAAAGGGACAGTTCTTTAAAGGGACAGTTCTGTGTCTTTAAAGGGACAGTTCTTTAAAGGGACAGTTCTTTGAAGGGACAGTTCTGTGTCTTTAAAGGGACAGTTCTTTGAAGGGACAGTTCTGTGTCTTTAAAGGGACAGTTCTTTAAAGGGACAGTTCTGTGTCTTTGAAGGGACAGTTCTTTGAAGGGACAGTTCTGTGTCTTTGAAGGGACAGTTCTTTAAAGGGACAGTTCTGTGTCTTTGAAGGGACAGTTCTGTGTCTTTAAAGGGACAGTTCTTTAAAGGGACAGTTCTGTGTCTTTGAAGGGACAGTTCTTTGAAGGGACAGTTCTGTGTCTTTGAAGGGACAGTTCTTTAAAGGGATAGTTCTGTGTCTTTAAAGGGACAGTTCTTTAAAGGGACAGTTCTGTGTCTTTGAAGGGACAGTTCTGTGTCTTTAAAGGGACAGTTCTTTAAAGGGACAGTTCTGTGTCTTTAAAGGGACAGTTCTTTAAAGGGACAGTTCTGTGTCTTTAAAGGGACAGTTCTTTAAAGGGACAGTTCTGTGTCTTTGAAGGGACAGTTCTTTGAAGGGACAGTTATGTGTCTTTGAAGGGACAGTTCTTTGAAGGGACAGTTCTGTGTCTTTAAAGGGACAGTTCTGTGTCTTTAAAGGGACAGTTCTTTGAAGGGACAGTTCTGTGTCTTTAAAGGGACAGTTCTGTGTCTTTGAAGGGACAGTTCTGTGTCTTTAAAGGGACAGTTCTGTGTCTTTGAAGGGACAGTTCTGTGTCTTTAAAGGGACAGTTCTTTGAAGGGACAGTTATGTGTCTTTAAAGGGACAGTTCTTTGAAGGGACAGTTCTTTCAAGGGACAGTTCTGTGTCTTTGAAGGGACAGTTCTGTGTCTTTAAAGGGTGTTTTGTATGATGTTGGGGTTTTTTTTTGCTCTGTTTGTCTTAAACCAAAGTAATTAATAATCATTCCTTGCCTTTCAATAGGGTCCTGGCACCTTCTCAGTGCTTGGGCCCTAATTACGGGGAGTAATTGACTCTTATCTGCAGAGATGTATGGTCGAGCTTCCATGCACTCCTGCCGGCCTCGCCTTAGAGTGTCCATGAAACAGAACTTGAGTGCAGGATGAGTCATCAGACATTTAAGACATACAGTTATTACGATGTAAAAATACTCAGATAATGTTTTCTTGAAAGAAATCTGGCAGATAAATGAACATTTAACCCAAAATGTTTTTTGTGGGGCGGCAGTAGCTCAGTCAGTAGGGACTTGGGTTGGGAACCGGAGGGTCGCCGGTTCAAGTCCCGATGCGGACCAAAAATATGGAAGTTGGTCTGGTAGCTGGAGAGGTGCCAGACCACTTCTCAAGCACTGCCGAGGTGCCCTTGAGCAAGGCACCGAACCCCCACCAGCTCAGGGGCGCCTCCCCTGGGGGCTGCCACCGCACTCTGACATCTCTCCAATAATGCATGTCCACAGGTCTCGTTGTGCATGTGTGTGATTCAGGCCTGTGTGTGTCAGAAGCATGTCTCTCAATAACAGAGTGCGAACCAGAATTTCCCCTCAGGGATTAATAAAGTATATAAAATAAAATAAAAACGCTGGATCAAAACCAGGAACATGTATTTTTCATTCCATGGAGACTTCACATCTCCTGTGGCTGATCTTATACTAACAATAGAAGATAGACCACAACTACACACAAACATACACAACTGTCCCTTTAAACTGACCGTCTGTGTTTGTGCGTATCTGTGTGTGTCTCTGTGTGTGTGTGTGTGTGTGTGTGTGTGTGTGTGTGTGTGTGTGTGTGTGTGTGTGTGTGTGTGTGTGTGTGTTCAGGCTCACTGGAAAGGACACAAACAGAGGAAGAAGTTCAAAGATCGTAAACAGTACCTGAAAGATCACAGTGATGAGGCTGTGAAGGTAAAATCTTATTATCTGAATCTTTTCAATCTTTTATATTATAGTTTGTTGTATGGAGGATGTTTATACTCTGTTGTGTCTCAGATTCAGGCCATGGTCCGGATGCACCAGGCTCGTAAGAAGTACAAAGACCGTCTGAAATACTTCCAGGATCACGTGAGTGTGAAACCTTTAATCAGTCGCAGATTCACTTTGAAGAAAACAAGAACAGACATTCATCAGTTGAAATGAAACCTTTCCACCTGAAATCTAATCAGTGTTTTAAATAACGGAGCATAAATCCTGCCTGACATTAACGGTGTCCTGAGGCCGTGACTCCCTGTCCCAGCTGTCTCAGAGACTGATGACTCATTTAAAGCTCGGACGTGTAGATTCCTCTGGTCCTGTTTCTAATCAACTCTATCGATCAGCTGATTGATTTTTATTTTTAATGCAGATCAATGATGTGGTGAAAATTCAGGCTTTCATCAGAGCCAACAAGGCCAGGGACGACTACAAGACGCTCAGTAAGTGACAACTGTCCCCATCATGTCTTTAAATGTCCATCATGTCTTTAAATGTCCCCATCATGTCTTCAACATGGCCCATCATGTCTTTAAATGTCCCCATCATGTCTTCAACATGGCCCATCATGTCTTTAAATGTCCCCATCATGTCTTTAAATGTCCCCATCATGTCTTCAACATGGCCCATCATGTCTTTAAATGTCCCCATCATGTCTTTAAATGTCCCCATCATGTCTTCAACATGGCCCATCATGTCTTTAAATGTCCCCATCATGTCTTCAACATGGCCCATCATGTCTTTAAATGTCCCCATCATGTCTTTAAATGTCCCCATCATGTCTTTAAATGTCCCATCATGTCTTCAACATGGCCCATCATGTCTTTAAATGTCCCCATCATGTCTTTAAATGTCCCCATCATGTCTTCAACATGGCCCATCATGTCTTTAAATGTCCCCATCATGTCTTCAACATGGCCCATCATGTCTTTAAATGTCCCCATCATGTCTTTAAATGTCCCCATCATGTCTTCAACTGTCCCCATCATGTCTTCAACTGTCCCCATCATGTCTTCAACTGTCCCCATCATGTCTTCAACTGTCCCCATCATGTCCTTAATTGTCCTCATCATGTGATTAAAAGTTCTTAAATGTCTCAAAATGTCTTTGATCGTCCAGTCAGTGCTGAGGATCCTCCAATGGCGGTGGTCAGAAAGTTTGTCCACCTGTTGGATCACAGCGATCAGGACTTCCAGGAGGAGCTGGAGCTGATGCGTCTCCGGGAGGAGGTGGTGACCAATATCCGGTCCAACCAGCAGCTGGAGAATGACCTGAACCTGATGGACATCAAGATTGGACTGCTGGTGAAGAATAAGATCACGCTGCAGGAAGTTGTCTCCCACAGCAAGAAGCTGACGAAGAAGAACAAGGGACAGCTGTCCAACATGATGATGATGAACAAGCAAAGGGGGGGCCTGAAGGCGCTCAGCAAGGAGAAGAGGCTCAAACTGGAGGCTTATCAGTATCTCTTCTACCTATTACAGGTAACACTACACCAGCACCAGGGACTCTAAGGAGTCTGAACAGTGTAAAGTCTGTCACATTTCTAGACTGACCTTATTTTCTACATGCTGAAAAACAGAATCAAAGATGAAGACACTGCTGCTGTCTAAGAGTAAATATTTCTCCTTTTGTATGTAACACTATAAGTAAATAATTGATCATTTAAATTCCTGCTTCCTGTAGACCAACCCCACGTACCTGGCCAAGCTGATCTTTCAGATGCCACAGAATAAATCCACTAAGTTCATGGACTCTGTGATCTTCACGCTGTATAACTACGCCTCCAACCAGAGAGAGGAGTACCTGCTGCTGAAGCTGTTTAAGACTGCCCTGCAGGAGGAGATCAAGTGAGAAACAGACTCTGATGCTTTATTATGTCATCAATAATCAGCTGAGGGCAGGGTAACATCTTTCACTTCTGTCCAAAGGTCAAAGGTGGACCAGATGAAGGAGATCGTCACAGGTAACCCCACCGTCATTAAGATGGTGGTGAGTTTCCACCGAGGAGCTCGAGGACAGAACGCTCTCAGACAGATCCTCGCTCCTGTTGTCAAGGAGATCATGGACGACAAAACATTGAACATTAAGACGGACCCGGTGGACATCTACAAGAGCTGGGTAAACCAGATGGAGACGCAGACCGGAGAGGCCAGGTGAGTTCAGGTTTACCTGCTTTGTACGAGATATTTCTTTGTTATCATTAAAGGATGAATGATTAACTCCTCCGACATGATTTCTTCAACAGTCCGATGTGTGTCAGGACTTCTGATTATTTAACATAATTGAACTGATACGTCTTTGTGACCTGTCTCACCTGGTCTTTCTTATCTGTCTCCCCTGGTCTTATTTACCTGTCTCACCTAGTCTTTGATGGTGAACTATGCCTGGGCAGGGCGAAGCCAGAGGAAACTCTGGTGGAGGCCCGTAGCGGTCCTGACGTGCAAATCGGTCATCCGACCTGGGTATAGGGGCGAAAGATTAATCGAACCATCCAGTAGCTGGTTCCCTCCGAAGTCTCGCAGTTTTATCTGGTAAAGCAAATGATTAGAGGTCTTGGGGCCGAAACGATCTCAACCACTTTTGGTAAGCAGTACTGGCGCTGCGGAATGAACCAAACGCCAGGTTAAGGCGCCCGATGCCGACGTTCATCAGACCCCAGAAAAGGTGTTGGTCAATATAGACAGCAGGGCGGTGGCAATTGAAGTCGGAATCCGCTAAGTAGTGTGTAACAACTCATCTGCCGAATCAACTAGCCCTTAAAATCGATGGCGCTGGAGCGTCGGGCCCATGCCCGCCGCGGTGAGCACGGAACCCTAGGGCGTGGGCCCGGGTGGAGCCGCCGCGGGTGCAGATCTTGGTGGTAGTAGCAATTATTCAGCCCTCAAAACTGCAAACCTCTGTAACCTAAAGCCAGTTGACTCTGCCCCCCCAATCACCTCTACCATCCCAGATAACCCTATTAAGTTGGCATTGCTTAATGTGAGATCACTCTTAAACAAGCCTTCATTCTGAACAACTATATCTCTACTGCTCAGTTGGACTTCCTCCTCCTTACTGAGACCTGGCTGAAACCTGGCGACCAGTCCCAGCTCCTGGAACTTTGTCCTCCTAACCATAACTATTTTAGCACCCCAAGAACCACAGGCCGAGGTGGGGATCTTGCTGTCGCTTTTAGAAACAAATTTAAATGTCGCCAAATTGCTTTTAAGTATGTGTCATCATTTGAGACCCTCCTGTTTGTAATTTGCTACCCAGAGCCAGTGCTATGTGTGACCCTCTACCGCCCGCCTCACCCAAACCCTGTTTTTCTGCCTGAATTCTCTGACTTTGTCTTTTATTGTTCTAAACTTCGACAAAGTCATTTTAGCTGGGGATTTCAACATCCATGTTGACGACTCCTCAAATAGACTTGCTACTGAATTTCTAAATATCACACAGTCTTATAACTTTGTTCAACACGTGTCTGGGCCAACCCACAAACACGGCCACACCCTGGATCTAAATGTCAGCTCCTGCACCCATGTAGCTGCAGCTTTTTCTGACCATTGCCCCATCCTATTTGAAGCTCCCCTCCCCTGCAAACCTGCTACTTCCTCTGCTCCAAGCTACTCCTTCCGCCCAATTAACTCCACCACGATCACCAACTTCTGCAACACCTTTTCCGCAGCGCCATTCATTCGCTGGGTCTGTTGGAAATAAGACAAAATCCAAGTCTCGTACGAATCGGTAAAAAACTGCCTTGCCCAATACCAAGACTCTTGCAATAATTTTTTAGAATTCTTTGTGGAAAAAACATCAATATAAAAAAAGGAATTTCACCATCCTCTGCATCACAGTCTGACCCTCCCTCAGCTGTGCAGATTTTTAATCAATTTGATCCAATATCTCTCTCCTCTCTGCCAGAAATAATCTTTCACTTGAAGCCCACAACATGCCGTCTGACTGTATTCCCCCTCGCCTACTGAAAGAAGCATTTAGCACCAGCGGCCCTAGCATCCTCTCCATAATCAACAGCTGTCTCTCCACAGGATGCTTCCCGACCGATTTTAAACACGCAGTGGTTCAACCTCTTCTCAAAAAACCCAACCTAGATCCCAACATTTTATCAAATTTCAGACCAATCTCCAAACTCCCATTTTTATTCAAAATCCTGGAAAGAGCAATCTACCAGCAAATTGATCCATTTTTAATCAATAACAAAGTACTAGAAGCATCCCAATCTGGTTTTAGAGAAAACCACAGCACTGAAACAGCCCTTTTAAAAGTTCTTAATGATTTGTTTTTAGCAGTAGACAACGGGGACAGTGCAATTTTAATACTCTCAGATCTTAGCGCCGCATTTGACACGGTTGACCACAGCCTACTCATCACTAGGCTAAAGGACTGGGTTGGGATCCAGGGGCAAGCCCCTAAATATGTTCAAATCCTACGTGGAAAAAAGAAGTTTCAAAGTATGCCTTGGAAATACTGTTTCTCCCTCAGCCGCCCTCAACTGTGGGGTACCCCAGGGATCAGTCTTATCGCCTCTGTTGTTCTCTCTATACATGCTGCCGCTTCCTCATGAGGAAGCACGGTCTATCCTTCCACTGCTTTGCGGATGACACACAAATATATCTCCCGCTCAAAAGCACCAATCCCCACTCCCTGCAACCACTACTCGACTGCTTCAAAGAAATCAAAGACTGGATGGCCCTAAACTTCTTAAAACTCAATGAACAAAAAACTGAGGTACTTCTGTTTGCCCCCCCGGACTCCACCAACTTCATCTGCAAAAAACTTGGCCCACTGTCTTCCTTTGTGAAACCCTGTGCAAAAAACCTTGGCGTGACTTTTGATTCCACCTTCAAATTCGACAAACAAATAAACTCAGTTGTCAAAGGATGCTTCTTCCAACTACGAACCCTAACAAAAATAAAACCATTTTTATCATTCCAAGATACAGAAAAGCTCATCCATGCTTTTATTACGTCCCGCCTGGACTACTGCAACTCCCTCTATGTGGGAGTCAGCCAGTCCTCCCTCTCACGCCTGCAGTATGTTCAGAACGCTGCGGCAAGATTTTTAACAGGTACACGCAAACGAGAACACATCACCCCTGTACTCGCCTCCCTGCACTGCTACCTGTAGATCATAGAATCCATTTTAAAATTCTATTACTTGTTCTTAAGTCACTGCATGGTCTAGCCCCCCCTTATTTAACAGATCTTTTAACCCCCTACACCCCATCACGTCCACTTAGGTCCTCTGAACAGTCCCTCCTTGTAGTCCCTCGAGCTCAGCCAAAACTCAGAGGCGACTGTGCCTTCTCAGTGGCTGGCCCCCGTCTGTGGAATCAGCTGCCCCCCCATCAGAGAAATTAACTCATTAAATTCATTTAAATCAAAACTCAAAACTCACCTTTTTTCCCATGGCCTTTGAAACAAGTTGAGACAGGCCCCACATTTTTAGCCTGTATCTGTATGTATGCATGTGCATGTACGTATGAGTGTGTATGTAATACATATTTAGGCTACATGTATATGTGTATATGCATTTGTATATATATATATATGTAGATATACTGTATATACAAGTTTTCTACTATTGCTTTCCTCTTGTTATCTAAATGTCTTTCTCTATTGTTTTTTTTTTATGCATTTCCTGTAAAGCACTTTGGTCAGCTGAAGCTGTTACTAAATGTGCTATACAAATAAACTTGACTTGACTTTGTCTGTTTTCTCACCTGGTCTTTGTTACCTGTCTCACATGGTCTATGTCTGTTGTCTCACCTGTTCTATGTTCCCTTTCTCACCTGGTCTTTATTAACTGTCTCACCTGGTCTTTGTTACCTGTCTCACATGGTCTATGTCTGTTGTCTCACCTGGTCTATGTCTGTTGTCTCACCTGGTCTTTGTTACCTGTCACACCTGGTCTTTATTACCTAACTCACCTGGTATTTGTGACCTGTCTCACATGGTCTTTGTAACCTGTCTCACCTTGTCAATGTGAACTGTCTCACCTGGTATATGTCCCCGTTCTCATCTGGTCTTTATTACCTGTCTCACCTGGTCTATGTTCCCTTTCTCACCTGGTCTTTATTAACTGTCTCACCTGGTCTTTGTTACCTGTCTCACATGGTCTATGTCTGTTGTCTCACCTGGTCTATGTCTGTTGTCTCACCTGGTCTTTGTTACCTGTCTCACATGGTCTATGTCCCCGTTCTCACCTGGTCTTTGTGACCTGTCTCACCTGGTCTATGTCTGTTGTCTCACCTGGTCTATGTCTGTTGTCTCACCTGGTCTTTGTTACCTGTCACACCTTGTCTTTATTACCTAACTCACCTGGTGTTTGTGACCTGTCTCACATGGTCTTTGTGACCTGTCTCACCTTGTCAATGTGAACTGTCTCACCTGGTCTATGTCCCCTTTCTCACCTGGTCTTTATTACCTGTCTCACCTGGTCTATGTCCCCGTTCTCATCTGGTCTTTATTACCTGTCTCACCTGGTCTATGTCCCCGTTCTCATCTGGTCTTTATTACCTGTCTCACCTGGTATTTGTGAACTGTCTCACCTGGTATTTGTCTGTTGTCTCACCTGGTCTTTGTTACCTGTCACACCTGGTCTTTATTACCTGTCTCACCTGGTCTTTGTGAACTGTCTCACCTGGTCTTTGTCCCCTTTCTCACCTGGTATTTGTCTGTTGTCTCACCTGGTTTATGTCCCCGTTCTCATCTGGTCTTTATTACCTGTCTCACCTGGTCTTTGTGAACTGTCTCACCTGGTTTTTGTCTGTTGTCTCACCTGGTCTTTGTTACCTGTCACACCTGGTCTTTATTACTTGTCTCACCTGGTCTTTGTGAACTGTCTCACCTGGTATTTGTCCCCTTTGTCTTTAGTAAGCTGCCGTATGATGTAACACCTGAGCAGGCGATGAGTCATGAGGAGGTGAGGACCCGACTGGAAGCGTCCATCAAGAACATGAAGACGATTACAGACAAGTTCCTGTCCGCCATCATCGTCTCTGTGGACAAAATCCCGTAAGTCCTCCAATCACAGCCTGGCTGTCTGTTTGACTGTCTGTCTCTCAGAGCAACAAGACAGATAAAGACAGACAGACAGACAGACAGACAGACAGACAGACAGACAGACAGACAGACAGACAGACAGACAGACAGACAGACAGACAGACAGACAGAAGTGAAATGCTGTCAGTTTTTGTTTTTCAGGTACGGGATGCGTTTCGTCTCCAAGGTTTTGAAGGATTCTCTTCATGAGAAGTTTCCAGATGCTACAGAGGACGAGCTGCTGAAGGTCTGGACGTTTGTTGATTGGTCTTATTAAACCAGTGGTCTTCAGTGTAAACTCTAACCCTAACCTGAACATACAGACACTCTCAGTTTAATATGACAGGAACTGAGCCGACATGTTTGACGTCCTCGTCCCTCTGAGGACAGTTTACAGTCTTCAGGAGAGAACTGCTCCTTTAATGCTCTGCTTCTCTAGGGTCGGGTACCGTTTAAGGTTTTTAGATAGCGGTGCTAAATCGATGGTTTCCAAACAAGACGACATATATATATATATATATATATATTCTAATAAGCTCGTAGCTGAATGTGATAGAGAGCATCTCTTCTCTTTGTTCGATCATTAAAAGAGATAATATTTCACTTATTTAAAACGTCTCATTTAACCGTTCATAAGTATAAAACAATTTGATGAGCTCATACGAGATGTTCTTATAAGTCGGTGTGTGTTCCTGTTGTATGTTTCGTTCTTTTCTGTGTCACTTAGGATGCTCCTTCTGAAAACACCTCATTTCCTGATAATATATTTTCACAATAAAAGCATTCCATAGACAGAATAACTGGAGACTTTTATTGTGAAGCACTTTCCGTGTATAGAATGTGTTCACCATCGAATTAACTGTGCTTTAGCGGCACGACACATAGCGGTGATTTTCGATAACACTGTAGGGAGTTTAAGCACTTTCAGACGCCTCTTTGACCACGAAGCCCTCACCACAGCCCGCTACTTTGAACATCTTGGACATCATGGAGACATCATTTTAAAAGCATCTTTAGCAGGTAGTTCCATTGAAATGGAGCGTTGAGCTTAAGTCACACCGAGCCACACCGGAGGGCAGTATTGGACAGCTCACTGGGCAGAAAAGGCAGAGAAGGTTCAGCCTCTTTGGCTCTGACATTTAGTGAGTGGGACTGAAATGAAGCATCCAAATTTGTGTTGCGATTGCCGGTAGATACCGGATGTGTTGGTACTGGTACCAGATGTTGGTACCCATCCCTGTTCTTCTTCTCTGGTCTCTTTATTTAAGCACTGTCTTTCTGCTAATGTCTTCTTCATGCTCTGTTTCTTAAACTCTCTTTTCTTGTTCTCTTTCTGCTCTTCCTTGTTTCTCTCTGTCCAATCAGCTGCAGCCTCTCTGTCAGCGCGTCGTCCTTCTCTGTCTGTTGACATAAAGGCGAGTCACGCCGCTCTTCATCCTCTCCTCCTCTTCCTCCACAACCTGCCAAGTTCAAGAGCTTCTCCTCCTGCAGCAAAAACACAATCATGAAACTCTTCTCCAGAAGACATGTGTGAATGATGTTTGTAATGTTTAAATATGAAAGCACAGAATCATCCTTTAATGTACTCTGATTACTTTACAACACTAACAAAGTAAACTGGCTCTCTGATATTCCTTCAGATTGTGGGGAACCTGCTCTATTATCGCTACATGAACCCCGCCGTCGTGGCGCCCGACGCCTTCGACATCATCGAAGTGTCGGCCGGCGGTCAGCTGACCACCGAGCAGAGAAGAAACCTGGGTTCGGTTGCTAAGATGCTGCAGCACGCCGCCTCCAACAAGATGTTTCTGGGAGACAATGCACACCTGAACCCCATCAACGAGTACCTGAGCGCCTCCTACCTGAAGTTCAGGTGAGATGACCTTTAAATGACAAACAGGAAGTTTAGGAGAGATATTTTAATGAGCAGTCTAACTCCTCGTCCTCATCGTCACCATCTTGTTTATCTCAGGCGGTTTTTCCTAGCGGCGTGTGACGTCCCGTCACTGGAGGACAAGTTTAACGTGGATCAATACTCCGACCTCGTCACTGTCACCAAACCTGTCATCTACATCTCAATCGGAGAAATCATCAACACTCACACGGTCTGACATGTGATCATTTGAATGACTAATAATTCAAACTCTATATTTATACTCATCATGACAGCATGTTTTCAGTCTTATATTCAGACTGACTCTCTGCTCTACAAACTCTTTATCTATACTATATATACTGCTATATATATATAAACATACTGTATATTTCCACATTATTTGAAATATTTTCTCTCTGGCGTTTCTTGTAGCTGCTGTTGGATCATCAGGACGCCATCGCTCCAGAACACAATGACCCGGTCCACGAGCTGCTGGAGGACCTGGGCGAGGTTCCCACAGTCGAGTCTCTGATTGGTAGGTCAGACTGCTTCAAGCCAGCAAATATTAACTTTAAGGTTATAACTAAATAAATGTATACGGTTGTTGTGTTAATTGTTGGGCGCTCAGAGTTAGAGATATATTAACCACAGCGCCTTTAAAAGTAGTTTTATAGACTTGTGGAAGGCCTTCGCTTCATTGACCATTTAATTCTGAAAGATAGACTGCACACTATTGGACTGTCTGAACAATCTGTATGTTGGTTTGTAAATTATTTATCTAACAGATCACAATATGTGCAGGTTGAAGGCATTACCTCCAGATATCTTGAGGTAAAAAATGGTGTGCCACAAGGCTCAGTCCTGGGGCCACTGTTATTCGCTCTTTATATTAACAGTATCGCTCACAATGTTACCGATGAAAATGTTCATTTATATGTGGATGATACTGTTATTTAAATATCCGCTCTGAATCCTGATTGAACTAAACTCACGATGTTTTCAAACTCAAAGAAAAAGCCACTAAACCTGCTTTCTATTGTAACATCTCAGGGTGATGTGATTGAGTCTGTATCATCTTATAAATTCCTCAGATTCTTAATTGAAGCTTCATATTCAGCAGCTCTTTAAGAGGTTAAAGCTGACTCATCATTGTACTCTGTATGATCGAGTCGGCTGGCCAGCATTGTCTCTGCATAGACTTAATCATTGGCATGTCCTTATTTATGAGTTAATACTTAATCTGCTTACCCTCAAACATGTGTAACTGTAGTCATGTGAAAAGTGCTGTTAGTCTTCGCTCTGTGACTCAGTCACAAACAGATTGTTGTTATCTGTTCTTAAAGAGAGTCTGGAAGTGGAGAAAAGGAGATTCAGGTTCTCTGCTCCTGCAGGATGATCTGTGTCTAAGGATCTGGTTTATTTCAATCTTTTTAAAAGTAGATTGAAGGTGTTGAGGCTAACCCTCAAAGACGTTCTCCTTGGTCTTTAAAGAATCTGTTTCTGAGAGTTTTTATGAACTTTAAATAAAGATGGTCTCAGATTGAAGTGTTTAAACCAGCTGTGATTTATTCTCATAAAGTCATTATATACTTGGATCACCTGTCTGATATTTACCTGTGTGTCTCTGTCCAGGTGAGAATCCTCTTCCTCCCGACGATCCAAACAAAGAGCTGATGGGAAAAACCGAAGTGTCCCTCACACTCACCAACAAGTTTGATGTTCCTGGTGAGGCCAACGGCGAGACGGACGCCAAGACGCTGCTGCTCAAGTCAGTTTGAACAGAGAATAATTCAATTACAAAACAAGGCGTATGTCTTCTTTATTACTTTAATCATTTTAATCACATTTTTGTCTTCAGCACAAAGAGGCTCATCGTGGACGTAATCCGCTTCCAACCTGGAGAGACTCTGACCGAGATCCTGGACTCCAGCGCAAGCACCGAACAGGTCAAAACTAGGTTTAATGAAACTTGACTGACAAACGATAGTATGAGACCAGAGTCAGAGACCAGAGTCAGAGACCAGAGTCAAAGACCAGAGTCAGAGACCAGAGTCAAAGACCAGATTCAGAGACCAGAGTCAGAGACCAGATTCAGGGAAAAACTTCATTCAGAAACTTTCACATATCTTGTTTTGTTTACAAACTTTTGCACATCTTGTTTTGTGTACAAACAGGAAGCGGAGTACCAGCGGGCGATGCAGAGGAGGGCCATCAGAGACGCGAAGACTCCCGAGAAGATGAAGCAGGTGAATCCGGTGGTGGACGACAGTCTGACCCTGCAGGGAAAGAAGGACAAGATCCGGAGCAACCTGCAGAGACTGGCCGAGCTGGGAAAAGTCCACCCCCAGAACCGCTACCAGGACCTGATCAACGACATCGCCAAGGTCAGTAATCCCTGGTTCCTCTCTGAGGCCACGTTTACACAAAAACGATCCACTGACTAAATCGTTTTTTATGGGCGTTCAAGAAAGTTCTGCGTTCAGGTGACAATGTTTTGATAACAACCGCCGTGCCCACGACTGACGACATTGTAGTACACATGCCAGGCCAATAGTTGGGGCTGTGACTTTGGCCCTTTCCGAATAGCCACAGTTCAGTATGCAGTACAGACTTTTCAGTAGGGAGTTTCAGTAGACTGAACCCTCGTGGTCGTTCAGTAGACTGAACCCTCGTGGTCGTTCAGTAGTCTGAACCCTCGTGGTCGTTCAGTAGACTGAACCCTCGTGGTCGTTCAGTAGACTGAACCCTCGTGGTCGTTCAGTAGACTGAACCCTCGTGGTCGTTCAGTAGTCTGAACCCTCGTGGTCGTTCAGTAGACTGAACCCTCGTGGTCGTTCAGTAGACTGAACCCTCGTGGTCGTTCAGTAGTCTGAACCCTCGTGGTCGTTCAGTAGACTGAACCCTCGTGGTCGTTCAGTAGACTGAACCCTCGTGGTCGTTCAGTAGTCTGAACCCTCGTGGTCGTTCAGTAGACTGAACCCTCGTGGTCGTTCAGTGGTCATGTTTTGTGTCCACCTCAGTAGACTGAACATTTCAGGATGGATACTAACTTCCTGGTTTTATGCAGTATGGATCGGATGCGTCCTTTCAGGAAATGAATTGTATTTTACCCACAATGCAGTGTGAAATTAAGCGTAAAACGTGACTTCACGTGATCCTCCAAATGAAAACAAAGGAGCATGGATTAATTGAATGTTTAATCTCGAGTTAAAGTCCTCTTCTAAAATCTCCTTTAATGAACAAACATGTAACACATGTGTGCATGATGATAAAACCTTTCCCCCTCTATTTAAAGAATGATTTACACATTTATGTCTGCGTCTTTATTTACCTTTAGATTCTCTATGTTTCTGTCTCTTCTTCTTTCCTCTATGTACTGTCTGTTATTATTTCATCTGTCTTTATTTACATTGTGATGTTGTTTTTATTGACTGACTGTATATGTGCATTACTCTTCTTCAATAAAGATAAACAAAAAAAAACAAAACGATGATGGAGGCGCCAAATGACGTCACTTCCACACTGAATGAATCAAATGAAGTAGGAACAAATATCTGCTTACTGTGCTGTTTACTGAACAGTAGGTACTAACAGGATACAGCACGGAGAGGAGGGACTGTCTACTGACAGATTGAGTAGGCACTTTGCAATTCGGATGCACCGTTTGTAATGAAACATGCTCGCTACTCTTCCTTCTACAGAGTCGTGTAAATGAAAAAAACACAACGAAAGATTCCCGCTTTCAGCTGAAATCATGGTTGCGTAAATGTGACCTGGGGCCCGTTTCTGAAAGACGGTTGAACAAACTGTCAGTGTAACTCTGAGCTCTGAGCTGATTTACCCTCAGGGGGGAAACTCTGAGTTTCTGGTTCCAGATCAGCTGATTTGAGTTTGTTAAATCAACTCTGAGTAAGTTCACTCGGTGTTCAGCGCGTGCACCATGAGGAGAAAAAGCCAACATTAATGGAGCCCTGATACTACGATTCACCATGGCAACAGGAGACAACAAGAGATGGTGGTACTTTAACCCTCTCTAAATATAACCTCCATCTTCATGAGGACATACGGAGAATATGAACAGGTTTGAATAAGAAGACAAAGAAACAGTGCTGCAGCTCAAAGGAGAGAGAGAAGGAGGAGGAAACAGCTGCTGGCGTCAGCACGTCATGAAGTCTATTCATTTCATATTTCATCAGAATTATAATATCACAGGTCCAAACTGCTGGAATGGTATTAAAGCTCAAATGTATTTTCATTAAGATGCAATCCAGCAGAAGAAAAGTGACTTTCAAACTAAATGAACTGTCAGAACAAACTGGGCTCATGGTGGTGTTTGAATCATATTGAACATATGAAACAAAGTGAACTTCATTCAGTGTCTATTTGAATGTGCTCTATCTTTGTCCCCAACATAAAGCTGTGTTCACACACACAGGCTAAATGTCCTCTCAGCTTTCTTCATTAGTCCTAATGAAATGAACATCTCCTGACATAAATGTAGACTCTTATTCCCTGAGGAGTAATGCAGCCCCTTCATCTCCAGGCTCCTCCACTAAAACACATGTTCCACTAAATACTTCATTTATCCTCTACAGCCTCCCTCACATACAATATGAAGACAAGCTGGATCTTTATTCACACGCTCAATCTTCACTAACACGCCGTGATACGGACTCAATGAAACAATGAGGAAATGAAACGGCGTTTCTGAAAGAGGAGACGGAGAGAAACTCGGGGTTCATTGAAGAAAACCTGCTCCTGACCAGGTTAGGTTCACAGACTCAGTTACCATAGTAACAGACTCAGAGCTAAAGTGACCTCCCTCTCTGGAACAGGCCTGAGTTACCCCTCTTTCTCTGGTTTGAGTGATCTCCCCCTCTGAAACAGAAAACTCACAGTTTCCCTCATTTCAGGGTGAACTGACTCAGAGTTTAAACTAAACCTGCTTTCTGAAACGAGCCCCTGAGAGGACAAATCAACAGGAGGTGAAAAACTGAAGATCAAATGTCTGCATAGGGAGAATCTAACAGTTTCCTCGCTGTGTTGCCTTTGTGTGTTTCAGGACATCAGAAATCAGAGACGTTACCGTCAGCGGCGGAAAGCCGAGCTGGTCCGGCTCCAGCAGACGAATGCCGCCCTCAACTCAAAATCCAATTTCTTCAACGTTCAGATCGACTCTTACAACCAGTACATCAAAACCTGCATGGACAACCTGGCCAGCAAGGGCAAGTACGTGAGACAACCTTGTGGACATTGTGAACTCCTGTAAATAGTTTCTTGAACGCATGGTACAGCACTTTGGTCAGCTGCTGCTGTTTTTAAATGTGCTTTATAAATAAATGTGACTTGACAACCAATAAGACCACAGCTGAGACTGTCAGTTAACCCTGATTTATCACAGGTCTTTAGGGTTAGCCTAAACTAACGACCTGTGAAACCCAAACACCCACTAGGGTCCCGATTGCCGTACTGTACACTGTGTGTGTGTTAGTGTGTTGCCGTACTGTACACTGTGTGTGTGTTGCTGTGTTGCCGTACTGTACACTGTGTGTGTGTGTGTCCTCAGGTTGTCAAAGAAACCCGACAACAAGACGAAGAAGAGTAAGCAGGTGTCTCAGAAGTACACGGCCTCTCGGCTGCACGAGAAAGGCGTCCTGATCGCCATCGAAGACCTGCAGCCCAACCAGTAAGTTGCTATTATTATTATGATTATTATTAATAGCCTAACTCTGGCAGGTGGATAAAATGTGTTGAAATAAAGTTTAACACCTCAGAATAGATTTATATATTTAATATAAACACTGAAGATACATCCTCCCTTTATAGATTTATACATATATTTACATATAGTTTATATGTTATCTGCACCAAAGGAAAAAACAATGTTTGGGCTGATTCAGAGAACTGATCATCATATGGTTTGTCCAGCAGAGGGCGCTCTGGCTCCATAATCTACACTCAGCACTGTGTGCAGCACATGAAGCAGAGCATCACTCATCTGTTTAAGATAACCTAAAGGTCACATCCATCAGTCTCAGAGATAAAGAATGAGTCTGATACAGGCGAGGAAGGTCAGGGGACCAAGGTGAGGTCAGGAAAGGTGAGGAGAGGTAAGGTTAGGAGAGGTGAGGAAGGTAAGGTTAGGAGAGGTGAGGAAGGTGAGGTTAGGAGAGGTGAGGAAGGTGAGGTTAGGAGAGGTGAGGAAGGTGAGGTGAAGAAAGGTGAGGTTAGGAGAGGTGAGGAAGGTGAGGTGAAGAAAGGTGAGGTTAGGAGAGGTGAGGAAGGTGAGGTTAGGAGAGGAGAGGTGAGGAGAGGTGAGGTTAGGAGAGGTGAGGTTAGGAGAGGTGAGGAAGGTGAGGTGAAGAAAGGTAAGGTTAGGAGAGGTGAGGAAGGT
>CM036535.1:36219723-36263790 GCA_020745685.1 Tautogolabrus adspersus | reverse complement strand
AGAGGTGAGGAAGGTGAGGTGAAGAAAGGTAAGGTTAGGAGAGGTGAGGAAGGTGAGGTTAGGAGAGGTGAGGAAGGTGAGGTTAGGAGAGGTGAGGTTAGGAGAGGTGAGGAAGGTGAGGTGAAGAAAGGTAAGGTTAGGAGAGGTGAGGAAGGTGAGGTGAAGAAAGGTGAGGTTAGGAGAGGTGAGGAAGGTGAGGTGAAGAAAGGTGAGGTTAGGAGAGGTGAGGAAGGTGAGGTGAAGAAAGGTAAGGTGAGGTGAGAGGAGGAAAGATGAAATGTTTTTAATATATTTCGTACGAAATGACATTGAAACAATAAAAAGTTAAACTAGGCGTGGAAACTAAAGAGACGCCGCTGCTCCATGGGCCCTGAGTTAGTCCACTTTTACCTGTGCACGTGAGCCGTTGCGATGTTTCCTGTTTATGACTTAGCGTTTGAAGATTTACTCTCCTGAATATTTTATTCTTACAGAATCAGTCCTGCTGCATCAAAATGTGTCCCCACCATTGAATCTAAGCACATTACGACCACAAAGATCCACCAAGTGATTCAGCATTTGTTATCCCTGCTCCCAGCATCCCGCTGTATTTTCTGAAATGTGTCATATTTATCAAACATGTTTGACCGATTGCGATACATCAAATTGCTGGCCGCACTCTGGCCTTTTGATTGACACCTCATTTGGCCAATGACGACCTTCCATTCACTGTCCCCAAACTTTAATATCCAATGAGAGCCTGAGTTGAAAGGAGGTGTCTCCCCTTGTTCTGACAGCCAATTACAGGCGACTATTCCGATGACTGACATTTCTTGTAGCCAGTGAAATTATCCAAACATGCATCTGCTGCTTCTATCAATACTTGGGGGTGATTTCTTCATGTTCACCCTAAGGAGAGTGATTTAAAGTACGTCATTAAAAGTATGAATAAGGTGATATTTATACAAGGAGAGGCTCTGAGCACCTCTCGCCCCTCACTTGTCCTTCTAATCTTCATTTTTTTAAAACAGTAATTTCATATTTTTTTATTTCTGACTGTTTAAGAACTTTGTCGCTCTCATTGATCATTTAATTAATTAGATTCATCTTTGTTCTCTTTGCAGGTTTAAAAACGTGATTTTTGAGATTTGTCCGTCAGAGGCTGTGGGAGTGTTTGACGTGAAGGCCAAGCTGATGGGCGTCCACCTGGAGACGCTGCAGCTGGAGTATCAGGTACGATGTTATAATATGAATATGATTTTATTATAGAGCCTGAGAGTGCTGTCAGAGCTCATGTCTTTGTCTCAGCTGCATTAGGAACTATATGTCACTATATATAAATATAATGTAGAAATGAGTCTGACATATTTATGTTTCCTGTGATGCAGGACCTCCTGCAGTTGCAGTACGAAGGCGTTGCTGTGATGAAGCTCTTCGATCGAGCAACCATCAACGTCAACCTGCTGATTTTTCTGCTCAACAAGAAGTTTTATGGGAAATAAAGAAGAAAAGGGGCTTCACGTGTAACCCATAACGTCATATTAGTATGTTTGATAAAGTCTTGAACACGTTCCTTGCTGCACTTCTCCGTCTATGCAATCGTTCCTGTTTCATTTAGTGCTTTTTCTTCAAGGAAAAGAGAACGGCTGCTTCTTCTGTCTGCAGGTTCACATCTGTAAGTTCTGAACATCTCATGCATGAGCTCCACTTCAGATAAACGCATGTTGTACAAACGTCCTGTTTGGTGTCTTTCTTCATCATTTCTCTGATCAACTGAAAACAAACTGATCCACTCAGCTGAAAATATGATTATTCATGTTATTGTTATTAATAATAAATAACAATAAATACAATCTTCATAAACGTCAGGTTATTAAAAAGAAGTTATTAAAGTGTAAACATGAATTCTGTATATTTAGAATATATCTATGGGTACTGGGTTAACTGGGTTAGGGTTCATGTTTGCAGTCTATGGGTACTGGGTTAACTTGGTTAGGGTTCATGTTTGCAGTCTATGGGTACTGGGTTAACTGGGTTAGGGTTCATGTTTGCAGTCTATGGGTACTGGGTTAACTGGGTTAGGGTTCATGTTTGCAGTCTATGGGTACTGGGTTAACTGGGTTAGGGTTCATGTTTGCAGTCTATGGGTACTGGGTTAACTGGGTTAGGGTTCATGTTTGCAGTCTATGGGTACTGGTCGTTGTGGCGGCGCCTGGAGGACAGAAGGAGTCCTGCCTCGGCTCTGTTTGCAGCGGAGTGAAAACTGCGGTTCCGGACCTGCGGACGGACGCTGCTCCCTCTCGGTGGACGAGCTGCTGTCGGCTTTCTTCGTTCATCTTCGTGGATTAATTTTGATGAAAACCTGCGGATTATTATCTCGCCTCACCTGAGGATACCTGCGCTTTACGGAGCGGACTCGTGGCTGTGTTTGTGGGGAACGTGAGTTCATACTGAGAACAGTTCACAGGAGAAACTGCGGAAACCCACCAACAAACATGAGAGCTGTGCTAACGTTAGCATTCAGCTAACAAGGCTAACAGCTAAATCTGACCCTAAAAAACGTATTTTTTTATAAACATCTTTATAAAATCTTAATAAACTATTTATAAAGTCGTTTGAAACTCTTTATGAACTCGTTTTAACGTCTTTATAAACTCTATATTAAATAAACCCAGGCTGTCGGCCGTGAGTGAACAAGCTGTCAAAGTGCTCTGTGTGTCACTGACAGCAGCTGAGCTAACTAAGCTAGCTGCAGCTGTTCACCTCTAACGCTCTGTTAGCATGACAGCTAGCCAACTGTTAGCATTGACAGCTAGCATCATGTTAACATTCAAACAAGTGGTTTCTAGTAAATCTGTCAATATGAAGTTGTATTGAAGAGTTAACTCCACACAATCAGCCCAGCTTTAATCAAAACTATCAGAGAGAACTTTTTAAACGCACTCTTTTATTTATTCCGAGTTTTATTCAAAACAATAACACTTTTATTACCGGAGCTCTGCCGTTAGCTTAGCCTCGTTAGCCCGAAGTTCTGCTCACAATAACACTGAGCTGAGACCGTGTGCGTGTGTTTAACACCGGGATGAGTTCACAGACAGTCTGACACACACACTCTCCAGCTCCTCCATCACTTTTATTCACTACCTGAACACTCAGCGGCCCCAACATGGCCGGCTCCCCGGGAACAGGAGGCTCCAACCCCCGCAAGTTCAGCGAGAAGATCGCGCTGCACAACCAGAAACAGGCGGAGGAGACCCGGGCCTTCGAGCAGCTGATGACCGACCTCACCGTCTCCAGGGTAAATAAATATATATATCATTTACACTAAACCCTAACACTCAATATATATATTATATATATATATATATATATATATATGTACCCTATACTACATTTATTCATTATACTGTCTCTATAGAGAGAGTAACTATACTACATTTATTCATTATACTGTCTCTATAGAGAGAGTAACTATACTACATTTATTCATTATACTGTCTCTATAGAGAGAGTAACTATACTACATTTATTCATTATACTGTCTCTATAGAGAGAGTAACTATACTACATTTATTCATTAAACTGTCTCTATAGAGAGAGTAACTATACTACATTTATTCATTAAACTGTCTCTATAGAGAGAGTAACTATACTACATTTATTCATTATACTGTCTCTATAGAGAGAGTAACTATACTACATTTATTCATTATACTGTCTCTATAGAGAGTAACTATACTACATTTATTCATTAAACTGTCTCTATAGAGAGAGTAACTATACTACATTTATTCATTAAACTGTCTCTATAGAGAGAGTAACTATACTACATTTATTCATTAAACTGTCTCTATAGAGAGTAACTATACTACATTTATTCATTAAACTGTCTCTATAGAGAGTAACTATACTACATTTATTCATTAAACTGTCTCTATAGAGAGAGTAACTATACTACATTTATTCATTATACTGTCTCTATAGAGAGAGTAACTATACTACATTTATTCATTAAACTGTCTCTATAGAGAGTAACTATACTACATTTATTCATTAAACTGTCTCTATAGAGAGAGTAACTATACTACATTTATTCATTATACTGTCTCTATAGAGAGTAACTATACTACATTTATTCATTAAACTGTCTCTATAGAGAGTAACTATACTACATTTATTCATTAAACTGTCTCTATAGAGAGTAACTATACTACATTTATTCATTATACTGTCTCTATAGAGAGTAACTATACTACATTTATTCATTAAACTGTCTCTATAGAGAGTAACTATACTACATTTATTCATTATACTGTCTCTATAGAGAGTAACTATACTACATTTATTCATTATACTGTCTCTATAGAGAGAGTAACTATACTACATTTATTCATTAAACTGTCTCTATAGAGAGTAACTATACTACATTTATTCATTATACTGTCTCTATAGAGAGTAACTATACTACATTTATTCATTAAACTGTCTCTATAGAGAGAGTAACTATACTACATTTATTCATTAAACTGTCTCTATAGAGAGTAACTATACTACATTTATTCATTAAACTGTCTCTATAGAGAGTAACTATACTACATTTATTCATTAAACTGTCTCTATAGAGAGTAACTATACTACATTTATTCATTATACTGTCTCTATAGAGAGAGTAACTATACTACATTTATTCATTATACTGTCTCTATAGAGAGTAACTATACTACATTTATTCATTATACTGTCTCTATAGAGAGAGTAACTATACTACATTTATTCATTAAACTGTCTCTATAGAGAGAGTAACTATACTACATTTATTCATTATACTGTCTCTATAGAGAGTAACTATACTACATTTATTCATTAAACTGTCTCTATAGAGAGTAACTATACTACATTTATTCATTAAACTGTCTCTATAGAGAGTAACTATACTACATTTATTCATTATACTGTCTCTATAGAGAGTAACTATACTACATTTATTCATTATACTGTCTCTATAGAGAGTAACTATACTACATTTATTCATTATACTGTCTCTATAGAGAGTAACTATACTACATTTATTCATTAAACTGTCTCTATAGAGAGAGTAACTATACTACATTTATTCATTATACTGTCTCTATAGAGAGAGTAACTATACTACATTTATTCATTATACTGTCTCTATAGAGAGTAACTATACTACATTTATTCATTATACTGTCTCTATAGAGAGTAACTATACTACATTTATTCATTATACTGTCTCTATAGAGAGAGTAACTATACTACATTTATTCATTATACTGTCTCTATAGAGAGAGTAACTATACTACATTTATTCATTATACTGTCTCTATAGAGAGTAACTATACTACATTTATTCATTAAACTGTCTCTATAGAGAGAGTAACTATACTACATTTATTCATTATACTGTCTCTATAGAGAGAGTAACTATACTACATTTATTCATTAAACTGTCTCTATAGAGAGAGTAACTATACTACATTTATTCATTAAACTGTCTCTATAGAGAGAGTAACTATACTACATTTATTCATTAAACTGTCTCTATAGAGAGAGTAACTATACTACATTTATTCATTAAACTGTCTCTATAGAGAGAGTAACTATACTACATTTATTCATTAAACTGTCTCTATAGAGAGAGTAACTATACTACATTTATTCATTAAACTGTCTCTATAGAGAGAGTAACTATACTACATTTATTCATTAAACTGTCTCTATAGAGAGTAACTATACTACATTTATTCATTATACTGTCTCTATAGAGAGAGTAACTATACTACATTTATTCATTAAACTGTCTCTATAGAGAGAGTAACTATACTACATTTATTCATTATACTGTCTCTATAGAGAGTAACTATACTACATTTATTCATTATACTGTCTCTATAGAGAGAGTAACTATACTACATTTATTCATTATACTGTCTCTATAGAGAGTAACTATACTACATTTATTCATTAAACTGTCTCTATAGAGAGAGTAACTATACTACATTTATTCATTATACTGTCTCTATAGAGAGAGTAACTATACTACATTTATTCATTAAACTGTCTCTATAGAGAGAGTAACTATACTACATTTATTCATTAAACTGTCTCTATAGAGAGAGTAACTATACTACATTTATTCATTATACTGTCTCTATAGAGAGTAACTATACTACATTTATTCATTAAACTGTCTCTATAGAGAGAGTAACTATACTACATTTATTCATTATACTGTCTCTATAGAGAGTAACTATACTACATTTATTCATTATACTGTCTCTATAGAGAGAGTAACTATACTACATTTATTCATTAAACTGTCTCTATAGAGAGTAACTATACTACATTTATTCATTAAACTGTCTCTATAGAGAGAGTAACTATACTACATTTATTCATTAAACTGTCTCTATAGAGAGAGTAACTATACTACATTTATTCATTATACTGTCTCTATAGAGAGAGTAACTATACTACATTTATTCATTATACTGTCTCTATAGAGAGAGTAACTATACTACATTTATTCATTATACTGTCTCTATAGAGAGAGTAACTATACTACATTTATTCATTATACTGTCTCTATAGAGAGAGTAACTATACTACATTTATTCATTATACTGTCTCTATAGAGAGAGTAACTATACTACATTTATTCATTAAACTGTCTCTATAGAGAGTAACTATACTACATTTATTCATTATACTGTCTCTATATAGAGAGTAACTATACTACATTTATTCATTAAACTGTCTCTATAGAGAGAGTAACTATACTACATTTATTCATTAAACTGTCTCTATAGAGAGTAACTATACTACATTTATTCATTATACTGTCTCTATAGAGAGAGTAACTATACTACATTTATTCATTAAACTGTCTCTATAGAGAGTAACTATACTACATTTATTCATTATACTGTCTCTATAGAGAGAGTAACTATACTACATTTATTCATTATACTGTCTCTATAGAGAGAGTAACTATACTACATTTATTCATTAAACTGTCTCTATAGAGAGAGTAACTATACTACATTTATTCATTATACTGTCTCTATAGAGAGTAACTATACTACATTTATTCATTAAACTGTCTCTATAGAGAGTAACTATACTACATTTATTCATTATACTGTCTCTATAGAGAGAGTAACTATACTACATTTATTCATTATACTGTCTCTATAGAGAGAGTAACTATACTACATTTATTCATTAAACTGTCTCTATAGAGAGAGTAACTATACTACATTTATTCATTATACTGTCTCTATAGAGAGTAACTATACTACATTTATTCATTATACTGTCTCTATAGAGAGAGTAACTATACTACATTTATTCATTAAACTGTCTCTATAGAGAGAGTAACTATACTACATTTATTCATTATACTGTCTCTATAGAGAGAGTAACTATACTACATTTATTCATTATACTGTCTCTATAGAGAGAGTAACTATACTACATTTATTCATTAAACTGTCTCTATAGAGAGAGTAACTATACTACATTTATTCATTAAACTGTCTCTATAGAGAGAGTAACTATACTACATTTATTCATTATACTGTCTCTATAGAGAGAGTAACTATACTACATTTATTCATTAAACTGTCTCTATAGAGAGAGTAACTATACTACATTTATTCATTAAACTGTCTCTATAGAGAGAGTAACTATACTACATTTATTCATTAAACTGTCTCTATAGAGAGAGTAACTATACTACATTTATTCATTATACTGTCTCTATAGAGAGAGTAACTATACTACATTTATTCATTATACTGTCTCTATAGAGAGAGTAACTATACTACATTTATTCATTAAACTGTCTCTATAGAGAGTAACTATACTACATTTATTCATTATACTGTCTCTATAGAGAGAGTAACTATACTACATTTATTCATTAAACTGTCTCTATAGAGAGAGTAACTATACTACATTTATTCATTAAACTGTCTCTATAGAGAGAGTAACTATACTACATTTATTCATTATACTGTCTCTATAGAGAGAGTAACTATACTACATTTATTCATTAAACTGTCTCTATAGAGAGTAACTATACTACATTTATTCATTAAACTGTCTCTATAGAGAGAGTAACTATACTACATTTATTCATTATACTGTCTCTATAGAGAGAGTAACTATACTACATTTATTCATTAAACTGTCTCTATAGAGAGAGTAACTATACTACATTTATTCATTATACTGTCTCTATAGAGAGAGTAACTATACTACATTTATTCATTATACTGTCTCTATAGAGAGAGTAACTATACTACATTTATTCATTATACTGTCTCTATAGAGAGAGTAACTATACTACATTTATTCATTATACTGTCTCTATAGAGAGAGTAACTATACTACATTTATTCATTATACTGTCTCTATAGAGAGAGTAACTATACTACATTTATTCATTAAACTGTCTCTATAGAGAGAGTAACTATACTACATTTATTCATTATACTGTCTCTATAGAGAGAGTAACTATACTACATTTATTCATTATACTGTCTCTATAGAGAGAGTAACTATACTACATTTATTCATTAAACTGTCTCTATAGAGAGAGTAACTATACTACATTTATTCATTAAACTGTCTCTATAGAGAGAGTAACTATACTACATTTATTCATTAAACTGTCTCTATAGAGAGAGTAACTATACTACATTTATTCATTAAACTGTCTCTATAGAGAGAGTAACTATACTACATTTATTCATTATACTGTCTCTATAGAGAGAGTAACTATACTACATTTATTCATTAAACTGTCTCTATAGAGAGAGTAACTATACTACATTTATTCATTATACTGTCTCTATAGAGAGAGTAACTATACTACATTTATTCATTAAACTGTCTCTATAGAGAGAGTAACTATACTACATTTATTCATTATACTGTCTCTATAGAGAGTAACTATACTACATTTATTCATTATACTGTCTCTATAGAGAGAGTAACTATACTACATTTATTCATTATACTGTCTCTATAGAGAGTAACTATACTACATTTATTCATTATACTGTCTCTATAGAGAGAGTAACTATACTACATTTATTCATTATACTGTCTCTATAGAGAGTAACTATACTACATTTATTCATTATACTGTCTCTATAGAGAGAGTAACTATACTACATTTATTCATTAAACTGTCTCTATAGAGAGAGTAACTATACTACATTTATTCATTAAACTGTCTCTATAGAGAGTAACTATACTACATTTATTCATTAAACTGTCTCTATAGAGAGAGTAACTATACTACATTTATTCATTAAACTGTCTCTATAGAGAGTAACTATACTACATTTATTCATTAAACTGTCTCTATAGAGAGTAACTATACTACATTTATTCATTATACTGTCTCTATAGAGAGAGTAACTATACTACATTTATTCATTATACTGTCTCTATAGAGAGAGTAACTATACTACATTTATTCATTATACTGTCTCTATAGAGAGAGTAACTATACTACATTTATTCATTATACTGTCTCTATAGAGAGAGTAACTATACTACATTTATTCATTAAACTGTCTCTATAGAGAGAGTAACTATACTACATTTATTCATTATACTGTCTCTATAGAGAGAGTAACTATACTACATTTATTCATTATACTGTCTCTATAGAGAGAGTAACTATACTACATTTATTCATTAAACTGTCTCTATAGAGAGAGTAACTATACTACATTTATTCATTATACTGTCTCTATAGAGAGAGTAACTATACTACATTTATTCATTAAACTGTCTCTATAGAGAGAGTAACTATACTACATTTATTCATTAAACTGTCTCTATAGAGAGAGTAACTATACTACATTTATTCATTAAACTGTCTCTATAGAGAGTAACTATACTACATTTATTCATTATACTGTCTCTATAGAGAGTAACTATACTACATTTATTCATTATACTGTCTCTATAGAGAGAGTAACTATACTACATTTATTCATTAAACTGTCTCTATAGAGAGTAACTATACTACATTTATTCATTATACTGTCTCTATAGAGAGAGTAACTATACTACATTTATTCATTAAACTGTCTCTATAGAGAGAGTAACTATACTACATTTATTCATTAAACTGTCTCTATAGAGAGTAACTATACTACATTTATTCATTATACTGTCTCTATAGAGAGTAACTATACTACATTTATTCATTATACTGTCTCTATAGAGAGTAACTATACTACATTTATTCATTATACTGTCTCTATAGAGAGAGTAACTATACTACATTTATTCATTAAACTGTCTCTATAGAGAGAGTAACTATACTACATTTATTCATTATACTGTCTCTATAGAGAGAGTAACTATACTACATTTATTCATTAAACTGTCTCTATAGAGAGTAACTATACTACATTTATTCATTAAACTGTCTCTATAGAGAGTAACTATACTACATTTATTCATTATACTGTCTCTATAGAGAGTAACTATACTACATTTATTCATTAAACTGTCTCTATAGAGAGAGTAACTATACTACATTTATTCATTAAACTGTCTCTATAGAGAGAGTAACTATACTACATTTATTCATTAAACTGTCTCTATAGAGAGAGTAACTATACTACATTTATTCATTATACTGTCTCTATAGAGAGAGTAACTATACTACATTTATTCATTAAACTGTCTCTATAGAGAGAGTAACTATACTACATTTATTCATTATACTGTCTCTATAGAGAGAGTAACTATACTACATTTATTCATTATACTGTCTCTATAGAGAGAGTAACTATACTACATTTATTCATTAAACTGTCTCTATAGAGAGTAACTATACTACATTTATTCATTAAACTGTCTCTATAGAGAGTAACTATACTACATTTATTCATTATACTGTCTCTATAGAGAGTAACTATACTACATTTATTCATTAAACTGTCTCTATAGAGAGAGTAACTATACTACATTTATTCATTATACTGTCTCTATAGAGAGAGTAACTATACTACATTTATTCATTATACTGTCTCTATAGAGAGAGTAACTATACTACATTTATTCATTATACTGTCTCTATAGAGAGAGTAACTATACTACATTTATTCATTATACTGTCTCTATAGAGAGTAACTATACTACATTTATTCATTATACTGTCTCTATAGAGAGAGTAACTATACTACATTTATTCATTATACTGTCTCTATAGAGAGAGTAACTATACTACATTTATTCATTATACTGTCTCTATAGAGAGTAACTATACTACATTTATTCATTAAACTGTCTCTATAGAGAGTAACTATACTACATTTATTCATTAAACTGTCTCTATAGAGAGAGTAACTATACTACATTTATTCATTAAACTGTCTCTATAGAGAGAGTAACTATACTACATTTATTCATTATACTGTCTCTATAGAGAGTAACTATACTACATTTATTCATTATACTGTCTCTATAGAGAGTAACTATACTACATTTATTCATTATACTGTCTCTATAGAGAGAGTAACTATACTACATTTATTCATTAAACTGTCTCTATAGAGAGTAACTATACTACATTTATTCATTAAACTGTCTCTATAGAGAGAGTAACTATACTACATTTATTCATGCTGTCAGAAGGTAAGGGTTAACCCTTTCACTCTCAGAACTAACTGTGTTATTTTGTCCTGCTTTCTGTCTCACAGGTTCAGTTCCAGAAGATCCAGCAGCTTCGTCTTACTCAGTCGAGGGCGCCGTACTATGGAGGCTCTCTGCCCAATGTCAACCAGATCAGCAACAGCAGCAGCAGTGACTTTCAGGTGAGACGTCGTCAGAGTAACAGCTGATTTAAAACTCCCGCCTCCTCCTCGTGTTCACCTTTCATTTTGTTAGTCTGTGAAACCTTTAGAGCAGCTTTACATGATCTTATTTATCTGATACTGGCGTCAGTAAAATCCCTCATTTCAGCCTCTTTTTGAAACAGTTCCTCTCAGCTGCTGTCTCTTTAAGGTAACCCTCCCCATGTGCCCACTTTCTTCTGATTGGCCAGCTCTCAGGGGGGCAGAACGCTGCAGGGTTGCCAGGGAAAGGCTGCTCTCCAGTGCTGGGAGAAGAGAGTCTTTGTAAGAGGTTTTCAGCGACTTACGTAGAGTCTTGAAGCCGTCTGGTGAAATTCTTGGTTTCATATTGGGGAACTATGGCGTGATTTACAGAACGAGCCGTTTAGCGCCCTCTGCAGACTCTTCCTGGGATTAAAAGGATTTGAGCTTGTATAGCGCTTTTCTAGTCTCCTGACTACTCAAAGTGCTTTTACACCGCATGTCACACCTTCACATTCACACACTGATTGTAGAGGCTGCTATGTAGTGAGACCATCAGAAGTAACTGATCCCATTCATTCGCCACCGATGAAGCAGCGGGAGCAATTCAGGGTGAAGTGTCTTACCCAAGGACACATGTTGCTGCAGGAGCTGGGGATCGAACACTCAACCTCAGATTGAGAGACGACGACTCTACCAACTAAGCCACAGCCGCCTCAACATACCCCAGGATCTAAAACTTTGATCAGCATTGTAACACTAGATGAGAGATTATAAATGAGGAGCAGCCAGGTCAAATATGGGAAGGACGAGTTCACTGCAAATAATAATTATTTATAGTGAAAAGTTAAACTATTGAACATACAGCGGCAATCATGGAGTGTGTCTGTCAGCAAAGTCAGAAGTGTGACTGGATGTTGTGAAGCAAAATATAACAAAGACTGAAATGTGCAGTTGTGATGAGCCCATGTAGCAGGGAGAGAGAGAGAGAGAGAGGGTGAGAGAGAGAGAGTGAGAGAGAGAGAGAGAGAGGGTGAGAGAGAGAGAGAGAGAGAGAGAGAGAGAGAGTGAGAGTGAGAGAGAGAGAGGGTGAGAGAGGGAGAGAGAGAGAGAGAGAGAGAGAGGGAGAGAGAGAGAGGGTGAGAGAGAGAGAGAGAGAGAGAGAGAGAGAGTGAGAGAGAGTGAGAGAGTGAGAGAGTGAGAGAGAGAGAGAGAGAGAGAGAGAGAGAGAGAGACATCTACCCAGAGAGGCCAGGCTGTGTTCACTCTGTCATCAAGGACAAGCTGAGACAGAATCTCACTTCCTCCTGCATTGTAACAGATATACAGATTTAAGAGAGGCTTCCTTTGATCACATTAATGATATCCTGAGTTTAGAAATCTCCCCGATCCTCAGAAGCTGCTCTTTCTATGTGGGGACAAAAGTCTGTGTGCAGCACGAGCTGCTAAATATGTTCCTGACTGTCACACATTAAGACAAACTACACTTCATGTTTCTCACTAATAGTTATTGTTCATGTCTTGTATTATTATATTTGAGTCATTTAAAGAAGCCCTAATTAAACCTCTACTAAAAGATACTACTCTTGATTCAGGAACTATTTTTATTTTACTTTATTCGTCAAAGACTTTTTTACCTCGGAAAAAGAGCGACTGAATATATTACGTTTTTGATCAAAGTTGTTGGTGATATATTTTGTGGTTGGTGGGTTTTATGTTGGGCACAATACAAGAACAATATATTTAAATGTTTCATTCTATTATAAATCTAAGGTTGGTTAGTTTTGGAGTGTGATGACTGGCTGGCACCCCAGAAATCAAACAAATCTAAAGTCTGGGTTACAGCGCCTGTAAAGGTATTTAATTGAGGTACATTTTTCAGTTAAACTTGTTTTTCACCTTCTTTTATCTCAGGGTTCATAAAAGGAGAAGTTTTACCAACATGTCCTCACTCTGCCAGATGTCTCTTTAAAACTGTATGGTTTCTGATCCTCAGGGTGGATTTCCTGCAGGACTGGACTCACTCAGAGGCACACGTCACCACGGGCTGGTCGAGAGAGTCCACCGGGATCGAAACCGCATCAACTCCCCCCACCGCCGACCAATTGACAAGCACGGCCGCCAGATATCCTTAACTTTGATCAGTTGATTTGAAGAGATGTGGGAGAGGTTTTTGTGTTTCACAGGTTTGTATGTGTAGTGATTTATGTTGTGTTTCAGCCTGGTGAAGCTTCCTGTGTAGGCAGCTGTTTGTCTCCACAGGAGCTGAATGAGTCATTATGATAATTAGAAATGTGACGCAAAGACAGCCCGGTTTATTTCTGTTTGACGCTCACTGATGGGTTAGGGTGCAGAGAATCTCTGGAAACACACTCGGCCTGTGTGATTTTATTCTCTCTAAGGATGTGTAGTAAACAAACTCTCCAGGGATGAAGTGTGGAGACCTTGCTTTGTCTTGAGTGTGCCATTACTTGCTTCTTTGGAGGTTTACAGATTAGTTGTTTCAGGTGCTCTTCCAATGTCAACTGCAGAAGGATTATTGAGAAGTTAAAAATGTAATTTCTGAGCTCCACAGTCAGCTAATGGCCACGTGAACTTGAACTGGGAGACCTGGGTTGTCATTGTTTGGTAACAACTGTTTGGTAGTCGGAAATTCCGAGTTGTTGGTCGGAGACGTGATCAGAAACGCCCACTGAAGCAGGAAGTCCGACTCAGATACTCAGTAGTAAAATCCAACATGGCTTCTAAGTGCATAGACAAAGAGTAAGGTCCTTTACCTGCTTTTTGTAAAGCGTCTTGAGATAACACTTGTTATGAATTGGCGCTATACAAATAAAGATTGATTGATTGCATCAACAGTAAAGTTTAAGCTGTAATTAATGTAGCACACGTTGACCTCTAAAATATACATTTAAGCATAAACATGAAAACAACATTGACTATCAGAAAACTGGAAACTGGAAAAGGAGGAAAGATTAGGATAAAGTATATATGAGGTCAGAGTGAACTTTTATTCTCAGATGATATCGCACAGAAAGAAGGACCTGAGTTCTACTTGTACATATAATCTGTTTAACATGAACTTAATGATGATTCAGTAACAGTGAAATGATTCACCTTAACTAACCGTACATGGAGAGCGCTCCGTATGGAGCAGTGTACCTGTCCCCTCCTCTGGACAACAACTGGAGAAGGTGAGTTACATACCTGTTCAAGTACTGACTGCTGTACTGCCTTATTTTTCAGTTTCTGAATCCTCTCTACATGCTCCTATTGTCCACCTGTTACCTGTGGATCAGAAAAAAATTCAACTTGTGTAAAATGTGTGTATTTAAAACACACACCATGTGTAAGGGTGCAGTGAAATTCCTGTGAGGGTTGTCTTTAAAGGCCATGCAGCGGTTTAATGTTGTGTTTTAATGAACGTCAATCAAAGTTAAACATTGGCTCACCTGAGCAGGTGCAGACTCTTGGCAGTCATTAATACATTGTACAGGTAAATTAGGCCACGCCCCTTGTCTGTGTTGACGGCACAAACAGCAGGACGTCAGAGTGGGTGTGTTAGTAAGAGAAACATGGTGAACATCACGTCACAGTAATGTCTCAGAAATACATCTTCACCTCACGTCAAAGCCTGAACGCACTGTTTCAGACACAAACATGTTTGTTCTGTGAGCCCACTCAGAAACAATCGTGACAGGATTTGACTTTTGTTGAAATGTTTATGAATTGATCAATTCTTTAAAAGTGGTGAACAGCTCTGTTAAATCTGATTCTATGTTTTAGGTTCAGCTCAGTCAAATGTTTTTTTTATGGACTGATGTTTTCTGATTTCTTGAAGCTCACTTTACTCCTGAGCTGTGAGAACATTAATTCTTTTCCTGCTGCCTGTTTGTAGTGTTCAGCCTCTTGTAGTTAAATCCAGAGAGTGTTTGGGGACCGTCTGACTTCAGGGAACAGATCAGTTCTCACAGCCTTTAACCGCTCAATCAGCGAGAGACAGACAACATTTCTTCTCTGGTTTAGATTTTTATTTCTTCAGGAACAAACTTAAGTTTGTTATGAGATGAGTGTGTGTGTGTTATTTTACATCTGTCCTCTGTGGGTTCCTTTTAGTAAAGTATGAAGTATATTCATTAGTAAGTAAAGTAAGGATCTGACTGCATGGTGTCCATGGACAGGGTTTCTTAGAGGGGACTTTCCTCAGACTCTGTTGTGTCTTTAGAGTCGGTCGGTTTCAGGGTCAGAGTCTCACGCTCTCCTCCTCCTCTGTTCAGCCATCTTTGGTCTGTTTTTCATGAGCCAGCCTCTCTGGGGAAGAAGTGTGAGAAAAAGCTCTCAGTAGATCTCTGTAGATGTAGAAAAGAAGAACAATCTGCTCTGATGACTCTCCAGAGATGTTATCCTCCATCCAGGTGGTCTTATCACTGCCCTCCCTTAAAAAGCCAGAAGTCACACCACACACTGATACAAACCAGACACTGCACACTGTAAACCAAAGCTTGTTACAATATTATAAGGGATGCACAATATGAATTTTATTGAGCCGATACCGATAATGACCTGTTCCTGATAACATCACAGATACATTTTTACATGATTGCATTTTAAAAGAAGTTACTGCACATCTGGTGCTCCGAAAGGCTCAATATGTAGTCAGCAAATATTTGTATATAGGTCTATTAAAACATGTTACACTCCGGTAATATCCTTTCAAAGACAGAAGGGGTCGTGAAGGGGTCGTGCAGTCACGTTGTGGTCTTGGTGTAAACGTATGTTCTATTATCTCAATGATCTTGGAAATCGTTTTAGAGCCCCCTCCATGTCTTTGTCTATTTGGGAGCTTTGAAAGGAAATTCTGTCATGTTGCTTTTATTGCTGCTAAAATGTAGGAAGGACCCCTCCCCACCAACACTGTCTCAATGGAGGCAGAGCGGTCAGGTTAAAGCCACTTGATTACTTGTATTACAAAATGAGAGGAAAGCTGGTCATACATGACAAAATATGGACACCTTATGTCAACTTCAAGGAGAACAACCCATGAATGTACGGTATGGTAATGAGGTTATCTACTTTCAATGATAAACTCTATTCATTGAAACTCTTCGTGCCTACAGGGACATCTAGTGGAGCTGCGTCTGTAGAGCTGATGGAACATTTAATAACACTTATTCTTGCTTTTTTACTCTTTGTTTTGTTTTTCTCCATACGTAGCTGTATGACTAGTAGGGCTGCACGATTAATCGTGAAAAAAATCACGATCTTGATTCTCACATACATGTGATCTCATTTCTGCTTGATAGCAATTTTCTTGTTCCTATTTCCCTCACAAGCTGCACTCACGTCAGTGTTTCCCACAAATAGACGATACTTGGGCTGCCCAGGTTCATTATTAGTCGCCCTAGTAGCCTATATTTCAGAACTTTTTTCAAATGTATGTTTTATTTATTCATAAAATTGCCAGCGCGCTCTCTCTCGTGCGTTCATTGGGTGCACAAGCAGGTAGATATATACAGTAGATAGATTTATTTGACAAAAAATGTGAAACACATACATGACAGGCTGATCATATCAGACTCCATATAAGAAAAATAAATTGTCAAGGATTAAAATACACAAGGTTGGGAGTAAGTGGTTGTAGGCAGTTTTTAGGGATTTCTTGAAGGAGGTGAGTGTGGGGGAGTCTACAATGTTTTTTGGGAGAGAGGTGTCTGTCTTTGTTCCACACAAACTTTGTATTTGTAACATATATTTAGTAAACTTTCGGGGTTATAAAGGTGTCTGTCTTTGTTTAAAGGGAGCAGCAGGCGTGGACAGAGGACAAACGGCCTGGCTTTAGATTAATTTCACAACTTAACAGGTGACTTTGACATCTGTCTTTCTGTTTTCAGCTGTTCATCGCTCGCTCACACGGACACTAACACTTTTTCTTGTTTCTGTCTTTTAAATCTGATGTTTAACGTCTCACTTATCTTTCTTTTAGAGGAAACAAATCTCAGTCTGTCGTCGCTTCATTACTGTATATGATCATTATTTTCTGTGTTTTCTGAAACTTTAATCACAATTTCTTCTCTGACTAACCGGATTCAGGACTGAAGGCTCCTGATTCACATGTTCTAACTTTCAGCCTTCTACACCTCCTCTACCTCCTCCTCCAAACGTTTGTATTGTCAAAGATTTGATGATAAAACAACTTTAGAAAGGAAAGTTTTCTTATTTGAATGTTTATCCAGTTTGAGTTTAAAGCTCATGAGCAGATCTGACTTTATCTCAGACTTCAAGATGTGTTTTATTTATTTTTTTCCTTTAGTGAACATTTTCTCATATAAAAAATGAAAGACATAATTTTATTAGCTGTGTTACAGAGAGGCTTAATTAATAATGTTCAGAATAAGCTGTTTAATTACAAATTATTCTGAATACTGTAGCTTCTTTATAAAAACAGATGGACATCTGATATACTCGCCCCTTACCCGTAAATCATTTATTTTAATGATTTATAAACGATACATGTGTCAGAGTCTGTTTTCAAGGTTTTTACTTTAGGATCATAAAAAATGTCTCCAGACACTTTACAAAAAGCAGGAAAAATACTTTACTCTTTGTTGTTTAATATGACAAAAGACCTTACTCATTGTTATGTTACAAGAGGTAAAAGACCTTACTCATTGTTATGTTACAAGAGGTAAAAGACCTTACTCATTGTTATGTTACAAGAGGTAAAAGACCTTAATCATTGTTATGTTACAAAGACCCAGCTTAATCCATCATGAGCGTAGCACGTAGCAGATTTAGGAAAAGTTACAGTGGCAACGAAAAAACATCCTTAAAGTCCCAATGACAAAATTATCATCTGCAGTGAAACTGCATGAAATAAATACAGTAATATTTTTAACAAGGAAGTTAACATGCCTTTAATGCCCCCCCCCCCCCCCCCCCCCCCAATCCGTCCTTCTCCCCCTTCTCCTCAGAACAAACTCGGACTCGGCTCTCCATACAAGTGTTATGAATCCAAACCCTCAGGACCCGTTTGGTATGAATCAGCAGATGAGCAGAGCCCCTCCCCAACGCAATGGTGAGACACACACACACTCACACACACATAATATACAAATAACACAAAGTTTGTGTCAAATTTTAATCCTGAAATACTTATATACTTATAATACTTATATACATCACCACCACCATGTGGTGACGTCACGCAGAGATGAGATGTGTGTAAGCATACATGGCCAATGAAGCTGAATCCGATTCTGATTCTCTCTACTGGACAAATGTTGTATTAAACAACAAAGAGCACAAAACAAAGTTATTAAACTCACCAACAACAAGACAGAATAAACTACAGCTTTATGTCTGCTTTGCTTTAAATGAGAAAAAAAAGTGTTTAACAATGCTAAGTTCTGTGCATGAACTCTGTAATAAAACTGGTTTATTGACAGCTTCACACGGGGCACCAATCAGGCAGGGATTTGACGTAATATATTTGGTTTATAAAATGATAATAGTCCCAACAAGCTGTTATGATGACTGTTTGAATGACTGCTGTGACTGTTAACAGTCATAACAATCATCAATAATAAATCATCCCAAATTCACTTCAATCACCTGATCAGGTAAAAGGACATGAATGAGGAGTGGAGCCATGGACACCATGTGACACGTGTGATGTTATTGTGACAGAAAAACAGAATGATACAAACAGCTGGTTAATATTTAATTTCTTTTGTTGCTCTTTCTGTGTCCACCCCACGGTGTATGTGTGTGTGTGTGTGTGTGTGTGGGTCTCTGACAAACAGCAAGTGTGAATGAGGCGGAGGTGGACAGCTCTGGAAACAGTGAGTCTAATATACATCTGTTTTTTCATTTGACATTAAATGAACATGTGTTTATGTAAATATTAAAGTGTCCCTCTGGTCTTTTCTCAGTCTTCTCCTTCCCCCCCCTCGCTAATGAGGAGAGTATGATGGGAGTCAAACCTCTTCCAAAGCAGCTGTGGGAGGCCAAGAAGGTGAGACAGAGACCTGGCTCCTTTTATATCTGACATCAGTTTGTTTTAAGCTCTTTGTGTAAAAGACACCATATAGAGGAATTTGATTTGGTGCACTTTGGCGCCTAAATTTTTTTCGCTCTTCTTAGCTTCATCAATCCTCTTCCTCTCAGCCTCAGCCGTTGTATCAAACAGTACAGAGACGGGCTAACTGGCTGCTTTGTAGCTGAAGTTCTGCTGCGTGAACTAGTGCCGTAAAGACGTACGCACTTCTCACCAGATAACAGCGGCCGTTTGCCAGTTACATAATACTGAGAGTAGGCCACCGTAGTGCTCTATGGACATGAGAGAGACGCATTTCCCCTATTGAAAGTTATTGTTCTGTTAGATTGACTTAAAAAAAAGACTTTTTTAAGGTGTAAAAGTTACACATTGTTGCTTTAAGACATGATGTCTTCATATGAAGCAGAATAAATAAGTAATCTGGTCATAAAGGAAGAAAGACAGATTTCTGCCTTTAACTGTTGATACACAGAAAATTAACTTAATCACAGCAGATTCTTATTATTTACAACCTTCTCCATCTTCTGATTCTTTAGCTTTGTCTCTGTCATGTTTTCTCTCATGTCAATTTGTTTTGTTTAGGTTTTAACTTTTTAAATTTATTTTTATTCAGGGATTTTTAAAACCTTTATTAGAGAGACAGGAAAGAAGAAAGATAGAGAGAGGGAAATGACTGCTCTGACAGTAAATGGTGCATGCGAACCAACCACTAGCGCCCTGATAGTGTTCAAGTTTTTTACGGAGAAATAAACGTGTGTTCAGGGTCAGAGCAGAAACTAAACCTTTTTCCAGTATTTTATTCTTCTTAAGCACACATTCACAATGAGCAGACACAATCTTCCCTCCTTTTACTTTAACAATAAAACATTATATGATCAGCAAGGAAATGAATTTTCAAATGAATAGCACTTAGAGATACCTTTGATGATTTCAGGTCGCTGTGACATCAACAGTCTAGTGTAAAACCATGTTCAGAAAATAATGACAAGGAGTGTTATTTTTGAAATGGAATGAAAAGTTTAATAAAAAGTGTTAATAATGCTGTTTGTGTCTCAGGTCCAGTCTCTGGCCTCCAGGCCAAAATCCTGTGAAGTGCCTGGAATCAAGTAAGTCTGGGGAAAAATGTCATAAAGACCTTTTTAAAACTAAAAATTCTGATTGATGATGATTCATGTTTTTCTCTCTTCAGTGTTTTTCCGTCTCCAGATCAGAGCCCGGGTTTTTCTCACTTCCAGGGTTTGTTGAACTCTGGTGGCTCTCTGCCCGACCTCACAAATCTTCACTTCCCCTCCCCACTCTCTACGCCACTCGACCCCGATGACCACGCAGGGTTTCCTAACCTGAGTGGGGGCAGCAGCACTGGAAACCTCCCGGCAGCCATGATGCACCTGGGCATCAGTAACACACAGGGTGGGCAGAGCAATGTTTGTGTGTGTTTTTGATTATCAGAGTAGGCCATGGGTTTGAATCCGGCCTCGGTCCTATGCTGCATGTTCCAAATGCCAAAGTTCCCTATCACTTTTAAAAGTTATAAAAATATAACTTTAAAGTAAATATTATGTACTTGATTATGAACATTTGTTTTGTTTAAGTAGATTTCAGGTTAAAATTCAAAAGCAGCTAAAAAAATAAATACAAATGTAAGCCTTTAGACTCCATGAAGATTTAAAAACTGTTAAAGTCAAAGAATGATTTATCATCTTAAGTCAATCAAACAGCTTGTTCTGATGGTAATTGATATGAAGCTCATAATGTGACATTTGGAGTGTTTGTGAGTCATCATTAAGATCTGATCTGATTTCATTGATTGGTTGGTTTACAAATGTACAATTCATATCAGACACTTATATCCAAAGCGATGAACTTCAGAGAGTTAGAACAACACAGGCAAGGACCTAGAGAGGAGAGACACCGTCAGGAGGTGCAAACAAACAGCTTTAAGTCTGATGGGACACACAGGTGCTGACAGGAAGTGACCAGAGGTGCTGACAGGAAGTGACCAGAGGCAGAGCACTTTTTTTAAATAATTAAAATTAATATATTGTCATCAACAACAACATCAAGAGCTGTTCTTGAGAGTTTTATTTATCTTCTGAACCATCCTTAAAATCCACATCATCATCATCATTAAGGTCTTAGGAGTTCATAAAGAGCTGGGTCTTTAGCTTTTTCTTAAAGGTACAGAGGGACTCTGCAGATCGAATGGAGTTTGGAAGTTTGTTCCACCACCGGGGGGCGACAGAGGAGAAGAGTCTATTTAGCGTCTTAGGACCCTGTTGTGAAGGTTGGATCAAACGCCTTTCATTGGCAGAGCATAGTGGGCGGGAGGGAGCAGCAGAGTTTTAAATTTGATACGAGCAGTGACTGGGAGCCAGTGTAAGGAGATGAACAGCGGAGTGACATGAGCTCTTTTTGGAAGGTTGAAGACCAGTCATGCTGCTGCGTTCTGTATCATCTGCAGAGGTTTGGTTGTGCATGTAGGAAGACCTGCCAGTAGAGAGTTGCAGTAGTCAATGCATGATAGCACAAGAGCCTGTACCACAAGTTGTGTAGCATGTTCTGACAGGTAAGGTCTGATCTTCCTGATGTTGTACAGGACAAATCAACATGACCGGGCAGTCGAGGCTACTTGAACCTTAAATGTTAGCTGGTCATCAATCATGACACCCAGGTTCCAATCGTAGTGATTCTGTTACTGACAGTATTGCAGTCGCTGAGAGTCTAGCATAAGCTTAGAGACTTCATTGTCGGTCAGAGGGAAGAAATAGAGATTGTTGATAAATAAATTGATAAAGCTGTATGTTGTACTGTGTGTAGACAGGTATATTGGGTTATACCCTAACCCACTAACCAATAATCCATCTATTAATATACTGATTTATTATTAATTGTATAGGTTAAAGTCCTTTCTGTCCCTGCAGGTCTGTCCTTGTCTCTCAGTAATCCGTCCATTCAGGCATCTCTGAACACCTGTCAGCTGCAATCGTCTCTCAGTAATCCTTCCATCAACTCTTCTCTACGACTGTCCAACAACTCCCCCCCGAAGGCGTCCAGCTCCCATAAGCCCCCTCACTCTGTCGCCTGGCAACGACCAACGCAGAGGACTGTCTAAGCAGCTGTCCCCCACCATGTCACCTGCTCTGTCCCCCATCACACAGGTACTTTACCCCTCTCTGTCCCCATCACACAGGTCCTGTACCCCCCTCTGTCCCCATCACACAGGTCCTGTACCCCCCTCTGTCCCCATCACACAGGTCCTGTACCCCCCTCTGTCCCCATCACACAGGTCCTGTACCCCCCTCTGTCCCCATCACACAGGTCCTGTAGCCCTCTCTGTCCCCCTCTTTCAAAATCAATACTTATGAACTCTGCTCTTAAAAACAAGAAAAAGTTTTATAAAATCTGAAATGTTCAACAATATTACAGCTAATATAAATAATTAACCGTGATGTTAAAATTATTCCAGACTATAAGAACAAAGAAATCAACATCCAGTCTATTTAAAGATTTTAATTTAATGAAACTTAAAGACTTTCTTTCTCTGCAGGGAGTCACTCTGGATACCTGCAACATGCTGAGGGAGCCGCCACCACCCTACCCGCTCTACCAACAGTCCCAGCATGCCATTGACCAGAGCCGACAACTCCAGCACCAGCAACATCAGCAACATCAACAACAGCAACAACATCAGCAACATCAACAACAGCAGCAACATCAGCAACAGCAACAACAGCAACAACATCAGCAACATCAACAACAGCAGCAACATCAGCAACAGCAACAACAGCATCAACAACACAAACCTGTTTCCCCCGTCCAGAGTGGATCGCTGGACTTCAACACAGGCCAAGTGAGAAACATGAAGTGTGTGTGTGTGACTTGTTTCTGTCTACCTGCTGTGAGAGATCAGACTTGAAGTCTCAGGTGTGTCTCTAATAACTGTACAGGTCTTCAATGTTTCATGTTTGAAGTTTATTAGTGAACTTTAACTTTAAATGTCAAAGTTTATTTTCATCATCAGATAATAATACATTTTATTTATAACGCACTTTACATTTTTGGAAAAAATCTCAAAGTGCTACAGAATAAAAAAAATAATTTAATCAATAAAAAATAAACCATGGGACTAAAAACAGGAAGGCAACTAAGGGGGAGGGGCATTTCCATGGGTGCACTGGTAGGTGAGGGTTAGTATTGAATCCTGAATGAGATGGGGAGCCAGTGTAGCGCCTGAAGGATGGCTGTGATGTGTTCGTATTTACGCACTCTCATCAGGATCCTAGCAGCGCTGTTCTGAACGTGTTTGAACTTCTGGAGTTGTTATTATTTCTTTAAACATAAATCTTTACCTGCATTTTATTTTTAATCATGTTTCTTTGTTTCTTCTGACAGAATATGTCGACGCTCTTCAACGACGCCTTCATCGACCCCCAGTTCACCAACCGCAGCAAGACCCTCCCCTACCAGGTACACACACCCACACAGGCACACACGCAGTGTGGGGTCTCAGAGATTCTGATCTATAAATGTCTGTGTGGGGTCTGAGAGGTTCTCTGATATATAAACAGATTTGAGCCTCTCTTTGATTGGCTGTTTCCTCTCCACCATATGTCACCTAGTTGGACCAGTTCAGTCTGCTGGAGAACTCGTTGAGCTCGTCAGCGGGGAGTTCAGGCTTCAACCCCCCCTCCTCCTCACTGCTCTTTTACTCCCAAGCCAACCTGTCGGAGTTGGGGGGCAGCCTGCAGGAGACCCAGAACATGAGGTCCAACATGCTGTACTCCAACTACAGTGGAGGACTGCCCAACATCATCCTCACCGGTCAGTGTGACAACAATGCTTACAAGAATTATAACCGTAACCCTCTCTGTGGTTTGATTGGTCAATGAAGAGAAAACTAAGAAAAAACAAAGTGGTCGAGAGGACAAAATAATTTCTGTTTAAAGGGTCAATAATTAATTCTAAGCCTTTGCGGTCACGTTAGCAGAAAAGAAGTGGAACTATTATTTCCTCTCTCTTCACTGTTCTTCATCAAAACAGAGTGTGGTAAAAGAGTAACCATGGCGACAGAACAGGTCACACATTATGACATCAATGAGGATGTCAACATTTCTCTAACCTTAACCTTAAAAAAAAACTTTTGAATTAAAACTTTAAAAAAATATTGGCTCCTCCCTCTTTCTGTCTGTCTCTCAGATGATTCAAACCAGACTCTGTCCAAGGACATCAGCGCTGCGCTCTCCGCTGTTCCTGAATGTTTCGACTCAGAGGGGGGCTTTCGATTGGAGGATGAGCTGCACATAGAGCCTCTCAGCCTGGACGGTCTGAGCATGCTCAGTGACCCTGACATGGTGCTCCCTGACCCATCTGTGGAGGATTCTTTCCGTAGCGACAGACTGTGAACACACGCACTCACAAAAAAATTTTATAATCTGAACAGACTTTACCGACATGAATCCACGTAGTCAATGTGAACACGTTTACATGGGAACAACACACACACACGTACACACACACATTAAGAGGACATGTGAACACACACACTTGAGCGGGATCAATGTGTTTTTGAAAACCTGGATCAGATCGAGGATGGACGATCTATCGAGAATTCCTCCGACCTCTCTCACCGACTGCGCCCTGAAGCCATGGTAACCCTATCGCCATGGAAACATGCACTTCCTGGTTTTGTACTTTGAAACACACGTTTGTGCTCAGAGACGTTTTCTGTTCCTTCTGGAAACTTGTGACTTTTTTCTTCTACAGGTGAATAAAGGCAGCGAGCTGCAGATACTTCAGGCTCTGAAACAATCGTGGGAGAAATGAAGACTTTGGATCTCCTGTTCAAAATTGTTTTCTTTATCAGATTATTTTTGACACAGATTTATAAACAAACACTATGAAACACTGATTCAAATGTATTTTCAAAAGAGAAACAAAAAGGGCAAATTGTTTACGATTTTATAAAATATTACTTAAGACTCTAAGAACTAAAAGACGTTGTTTCCCAAAAACGAGTAGTCTGCATTTAAATCTTTTATTTTGAAAATAACTTGTGATGGAGCCAAGTGGTCATGAAAACGGGCGAGCTCTGTGCCGCTGTGCGCCCAGTTTGTACCTGACTTCTGTAACCGCCAAAACACACACACACACTGTGATCATGTGGACATCGGACTTCATGTGACGTTGTATTTAACTTGGTTTGCACTAATTGTTCTTCGTGAGATATTTTCACACCTGGTCAGTTTTTTATCCCAAAGAATAGAACTAATAAAAAATGTATTATTCTTAAATCAGCTGATTAATAAAAACAATCAGCTGATTATTTTTAAATATTTACAGCTGATTCTGTATGAACTTGGACTCTCTGGGAATAGAGCGCCCCTTAGTGACCGTGAAAATAAATTCAGAGATGCTCCATTTAACCCTAACACTAAAGCTTTCAGAGAAAACGTTTATATTCATTAAACTATGCAAAGATGTTTTTTATTCAGTGAACCCTGTGGATCAGGTTAAATTTCACATCATGCAGTATACCCCAAACCCCCCTAACCCTGACCCCGTTGACCCCTTAACCCCCTAACTCTGAACAGTTTGTGTGTTTTTCATAATGTGGGGGTCAATTGAGCTAAAATCACGATATTACTTGAGTCCAGTGTCCACATATGGAAGGGTTTGTGCTCCTGCAGGAATCAAAACATTGAAAGACAAAGTGTTTGTATTTGATGTCAGACCTGCACTGTGCGGACGGTTGTGACTAAGAGGGCTGTTGGTTATGATGATGTTGTTATAAAAGAAATATATTCAGTTTGACTTATTACATATTTTTACTCTTGTTATTAACGTGATGGAGCCGCTTTGCATTTTAACTCTGTTAGTTTATAATCCTGCTGCCGTCTGCTGCCTTACTTTATTTTATTATTCCAGCAGTTTTCACTTCCTGTTTTAGCTGTTGTCTTCATTTCTGTCTGTTTCATTGTTGTTGTTTTTTTTCATTGTTGTTGTTTTTTTGGTGTCTTACTTTTTAGTTTTGTATTAAAATGCAGTCATGTTATTTAAAGAATATTTTTGTCCACTAGTGTTGCCATTTTTTTTTGCAATTTGAGTTGTTTAATCCCAAATTTAAAAACATTTGGTCTGTAACAGATGTCATAGTGGTAATCATTCTGGTTTGATATAAACAATAAACTTTACTGTGTATTAAGTCTGAATTATGGATGTTGTTTTTTGTTCCTGCCAGTAGAGGGCAGCAGTGTACTGAAACAGACTGATGTATGAGGGTAGATAGGCATGCCATCATGATGTAAGAAGTGTGTTTTACTTTAACAGAATATGGCAGATCTTAACATGTCCTGGGGCCTCATGTATAAACTGCTGAGTACGCACATGTCTGGATGTATACAAATCAGTGTGATGTCAGAATGTGCGCACCCTACCGCAAACTCTAGACCAGCTGTGAGAATATGCGGGCCGTCCCGCAAACTCTGTCATTTGACGGTGCCAAACGATATAGTTCTTAAAGTTGCCAGATGTGCCATAATAAATTTGCCACTCAATTTACTAAAGGGTTAGGTTAAGTTAGGGGCGCAGCGTCCTCTGGGGGACGCTACGAGGGGCACGGGCACTCGGGGGACTGTGGGTATTAAAAAATACTTAAAAAGCTCCTTAAAAAACACACAATAGTGTTTCATAAAACCCCATAAAGACACTGTTAAAGTTGGATAAAAAAGGTGACTGGACCACCGTGCAGGAGAGGCAGGCGGAGCTCTATGGTTCATTAAAATCCTCCGGTGTCCCAGGACCTCTGATAAAACCACCTGAGGAGCGCCCGGGCGACGGCCATTGCTAAATATAAAGAAGGTTAAGGTATAAAAAGGAGGTTAGATAAAAGAAGGATCTTAGAAGTGCTCTGAATTGAGTGAATTAAAACTGTCTAAAAAGGGTCTGCATATCAAAAAGTGCTGATAATAAATAAACACGATAAAAACACGTCAACCAATAAATAAGTGCTAAAAGATAAGTGCTAAAAGAGACACACACACAACAACCATCGTAAAATATATGCAGACCGTCGTTAAAATCAGCTAAAACCCATGATTCAATTCATAAAGTAAGATCTGTTAGAAATATAAATATATATAAAAGGAATAAGAGGAGAGATAAAAGTGCAATGACTCGTCACCAGACACCCCCCCAGGCTTTTCTAAAAGAGCTTTATTTATAAAATGGTTTAAGGAGAGGACTCCCCCCGGACGGGACCCCGAGCTGAAATAAAAGAGGAGTAAGACATTAAAAGACCAGCGGATCCTCCCTGCGTGGATTAAAAAGTGCTGTGGCACAGAGGTGCCGTTAAAAAGTGCTTAAAACCACATCTAATAAAATCATCAAGCATAAAATCATAAGTTAGTGTAAAATATATACAAAGTTAGTAAAACCTCTATCAATAAAAACATAAATATACATAAGATCCAACACAGGGGGAGAGCCGGGTAAAAGAAAAGATGAGTTAAGAATATAAGTTAAAAGGTAAAGGATAAAAAGGGTTTCCCGCCAGCAGAGGGAGCCCCCCTGATTAAAACCTGTAGGAGAGGCCCTGGGAGACCAGGAGGTCAGCATTTCTAATAAATACTAAAATCTATATTAAAAAGTAGGAAATGGATCCACCCTAGTATTTTTCATTTAGACCGGTTGGGTCTATGGTTTTTAACAGGTGGATCCATTTCCTCTCCGCCGCTCGTCTCTGGACAGTGGTCCAGTCCCTGTTACTCTCCAGGCCCATGCTTTCTACGTTGTGTTGGCCGTGGAGTTTAAAATGTGCATACAAGACACTGGTACCATTCCCGCTGTTCATTTTATAAAAGTGTTGTTTTATTCTTGCAGTGATATCGTTCCTGGTCTCCCCCACATAGAGTCTGTGGCAGGCCTTACATCTTAAAGCATACACTGCGTTGGTCGTAGATGGTTTCAAGGCCTGCCACGGGTTGGTGCCGACTCTAGCATATGGGTTAAAAATGTGGGGGAGACGGATAAAACCAATGTCCGAGCCTCGAGACGCTTCCCCATTCCGCTCACCTTTATTTAAATTGGTGTGAACCAGAATATCTTTTAAGTTTTTGTTCCTGCGGTAGGCGGAGATCAGCCGACAGTCGCCCAGCACATCACAGCCCTCCCTCGCCCCCTCAAAGTTGGTCTTTAGAGACGATAGAAAAGTCTTTAAATTCTCTGAGTAGGTGGTTACCATGGGGACGAGAGTAGGGCCGGACGGCCGGGCGCTAGGGTTGTTATACCGGTCGTTAAAGGTCCGGCCGACCTCCGCCTTGATGGTCCTAAGGAAGCGCCTCGAGTAACCCCTGGGCCTCAGCGCACTAAAGAGGGTGCTGGTGGCCTCCTCCACATGCTCCGGGAAGGTGCAGATTCTGTGGAAGCGTATCAGCTGGGATTTTATCAGACCTCTGTACGTGTGCCTGGGGTGATAGCTGGACTTATGGAGGAGTGCATGTCGGTCCGTGTCTTTGAAATATACTTTGGTGGCCAGTGTTTTGGACTGGTCACTGGAGGCACGGAAGAAGACACAGGTGTCCAAGAACTCGACTGTAGATATTTGAATGTTGTGTTTGAGTTTTATTTTAGGGTGGTGTGTGTTGAGAATGTCCAGAAATGTCAGAAAGTCCTGTTGTGTGCCGTCCCAGAGGCCGAAGATGTCGTCCAGGTACCGGAAATACAGGAGGGGTTTGATGGGGAGTTGGGTGAAGGCCGTTTCCTCCCAGTGGGCCAGGTAGATGTCTGCATATGCTGGGGCATATTTCCGGCCCATCGCACAGCCGCACAGCTGGAGATAGTGCTGATTGTTGAACATGAAGTCGTTTCGGGTGAGGGTGATGTGGAGTAACTGTAAAATGTGGCTGTCGGGTCTGGATGGGTCTGGGTGTTTATTGAATATGTGTTGTATTGCAGCTAGGCCGAGTGGTGTTTCTATGTTTGTGTAGAGTGAATCTATATCTATGGAGAAAAGGAATGTGTGACCGGGTACCTGCAGGTGTTTTATTTTATTAACAAAATCGTAGGTGTCCTTGATGTAACTGGGGTGAAGTTTGGCGAGTGGGTTGATAAAGTGATCTATGTATTCTGTGATGGTGTATGTTTCTGAGTTGCAGTCGCTGACGATGGGGCGGCCGACCGGAACAACAGAGGGGACCGTCCAGGTTTCAGGAGGCTTGTGGATCTTGGGGAGCAGATAGAAGAGGCGGGGCCTGGGCTCACTGGGACCGTCCAGATATTGTTTCTGTTTGAAGTTGATGAATTTTTGTCTGTAGAGTGTTTCTGTAATCTTTCTCACTAGTGTCTGTGTCTCTAATTGTAGTGGGTGTGTCAGTGTTTTGTAGTATGTGTTGTTATTTAACTGTCTGTGTGCTTCTAAGATGTAATTGTCCCTATCCTGAATAACTATTTGGCCCCCCTTATCTGCTGGCTTAATGACTATGTGTTTGTGATTACCCAATGTTCTGATGATGCGTTTATGTTCCTGACTAATGTTGTGCGTTCTGTGTGGCAGGGGGCGCCAATGTGTGAGTGCGAGGTTGTTTTTATGGATGAGTTTTGAAATAGCAGGTGAAAGTGTGTCTATGTTTGGTGACCAGTGGGACGGTCCAGTGAACGGCACAGGCTCCCGCCTCTGCCCCCCCCTGGAAGTGATCCATTAATTTAAGCCTCCTGTGGAAGGTGTGCAGGTCCCCTCTGAGCTCCGGTCGGGTGGGTGGGTTGGGTGTGGGGATGAAGGTGAGACCTTTTTCTAATATCTCCAGTTGTACGGCTGTGAGGGAGAAAACGGCACAGAGGTTGGTAATGTTGGACTGGTGGGGAGTTGTGAATTGACAGTTGTCCCCAGTTACAAGTTTAATTGTTGCTTCCAGTACCTGAACAACATCCCGGCCGTGTCTGCAGTCCAGTGAATGTGGTCCTTGTCTGTCTGGAAGAGTAATGGGTTGATTTCCGGTATGAAGTCATATTTGGAGGCTATTGTGTTGTTGAGTTTGGTCAGTAATGTCTGTTTGTGTTTGTCCAGTCTAGGTGAAAAGTTTATGATGGGGATGTAAATGGTGGCGTTGGGGAAGGTGGTCTGGGTGGTCCTCCACATAGTCTGCAGTTGTTTGATGAATGTGGTGGGGTCGTGTTCTGAGAGGCAGTTGTTGAGTCCGACTGAGAGTATGACCTGTGTGGTGTTGTGGCATGGGGTGAGTTTCTTCAGTATGGTGGCTATGTGATGGAAGTTGGCTCCGGGAAAACTGTCTACCTGTATGTGTGGGTCTGTGAATGGAGGGATCCGGGAGAGGTTGGAGTCACCTATAATTAGTGTCTTCTTCCGGACCTCCAGGTACCAGTCCTGTATTTTTCTGTGTGTGCGTGGGTGTGTGTGTGGTTCCGGCCGACTCAGGGAGCCATGTGCCGCCACAGAGGCCCTGGTGGTGTAAGAGGTGGATATCTCAGATGTTGGGGTTGTTTTCAGCTTTGCTTTCGTTACTCCCTTCATCATCATCGACTTTTTATCCACCTCTGTGCTATTGTTTCTCCCACAGGGCTCTGTGGCAAGCAGCTCTGGCTCCCTCTGCTGGTTGTGTGGTGTATCTGTGAGTGGAGAGGATGAAATGGTGTTACTGCAGGGTAGAACAATGTTACTGTAAGGCGGTGTCTGCTCTGTGCGGCTATGAACTGTGTGTGAAGGGGGTGAGGAGGGAGGGGAGGAGGGGGCGACAGGGGGGCAGGCAGAGGACTCAGCCCGTGCATGCCCCAGACGGTCGAGTGCGCTCTGCGGGAGTGGATGGATCTCCACCCTCACTCGCCGTCCAGGGCTGCGTTTTGGCAATGGGGGCTGAGTCACTCCGCCGGGCCCCGATGCCACCGCCGACCCCCCCGACGTACAGAGGCCTGTGGAGGGAGGTTGTCTGGTGGAAGAAGGGGGAGAGTGAGGGAAGGTAATGAGAGGAGGAGGGGAGGGGGGTGGGCTAGACTTGGGTGATGAGGAAGGTACGGTAATGGAGAGAGGGGGGGAGGAAGGAGCAGGGTTAAGGTTAGGTTTAGGGGAGGGGGGAGGTAAGGTGGTAGAGAGAGGAGGGGAGGAGGGAGGAAGAGGGGAGCGACGATGGTTAGGTTTAGGGGAGGGGTTGGGTGAGGCAGTAGGGGGAGGAGGGGAGGAGGGAGGAAGAGGGGAGCGACGATGGTTAGGTTTAGGGGAGGGGTTGGGTGAGGCAGTAGGGGGAGGAGGGTTAGGGTTAGGGTTAGGTTTAGGGAAGGGGTTGGGTGAGGCAGTAGGGGGAGGAGGGGAGGAGGGAGGAAGAGGGGAGCGACGATGGTTAGGTTTAGGGGAGGGGTTGGGTGGGGCAGTAGGGGGAGGAGGGGAGGAAGAAGGGGGACAAGCACGGTTCGGGTTAGGGGAGAGGCGAGGTAAGGTAGTAGGGAGGACAGGGGAGGAGGAAGAGGGAGGGCAGGTAGGAGTAGGTAAGAGAGGAGGGCGAAGGAGGTTACTGAGGGTGGTGGATGGGCCTGCTGGTTGGGGGAGTGGAGGGAAATCCGTGGGAGAGAGCTGAGGCAAAGGAGGGTCCTCCTCGCTCCGGGACCCCCTGGTCAGGAGGTCCCTCAGAGTGGAGACGGAGGAGGACGTGAATTTCCTCCTATACCTCGCTCTCCCCCACTGGACGGCCCTGTCCAGGGCCTCCTGGCTGTAGGGGGGGACGTTCTCCAGCTCCACAGCAATGACTAAGTCATAGTGTTCCCGGAGAATTGTCATGTTATTGTGCATCCATGTGTTGGTGTTCTGTGTGACCTTGTTGAATGTTGTGCTGTTGGGTGAGGAGGGTTTGATGAAGGAGGTGAGGCGGTTCACCTTCTTCATCATCCCCTGTGGAAATGAACCTGTAGTGAAAGTGTTATTAAGTATTTCTGAGTGGTGGATGGCCTGAAGGAGTTTAAAGTATTTCTTTGTTTGTGAATGGAGTTCCGGTGTGAGCTGTGTGTGTGTCGGTGGTGGTCGGGTGCTCGCTCCAGGCGGGGGGGCAGAGGAGCAGTGTTTGATGCTCCCCCTCCTCCCCCGGCCCGGAGGGTTAGGGTTAGGGTTAGGAGTTGGGGTTGGGGACCGGGTTCGGGTTAGGGATAGGGGTTAGGGTTAGGCATAGGGGTGTAAGGTTAGGTTTAGGGATAGGGGTAGGGGTTAAGGTTAGGCATAGGGGTGTATGGTTAGGCTTAGGGGGAGGGATAGGGATAGAATAGAAAAGAATAGAAGGGTTAGGTTTAGGCATAGGGATAGAATAGAAAAGAATAGAAGGGTTAGGTTTAGGGATAGGGCTAGGGATAGGGATAGAGTAGAAAGGAATAGAATCGGGGGACCCGGTCCAGTGCTCTGGCCATCACAGCTCCCACCAGGACCATGGCCTACTTTTCATTAAGGCCTCGGGGATGGAGCGTGCCCAGTTTGGCGATCCAAAGACGCTCTGCCCTCCGTCTCTGAGGCACGCTCCATCTGGGGTTGGCCTCCAGGACGGAGGCTCGGACAGCGTCCCACCCATGGAGGAGGAAGTGTCCCACCACCAGGGTATGACTCTCCCTCCGTCTAAAAATATTATAGCGGTGCTGGGTGAACCTTACCAGAATTGTGTTCCCTGTTTCGCCCACGTACTGTGTCCCACAGGTAGCACAGGTTATCAGGTACACACAATTGCTGGTATGAGGGCTTCCCCGCAGCTGTGCTTTAAAAATTGTTTTTGTGTGTTTGTTTTGCAGCCATGTTTGGTGCTTGAAAAATTGTCCGTGACCCCTGGAGGCAGAGGTCAGCAGAGGCGGGAGTTTTGCCTTCACCAGGTAAGATCGGAGGTTTCTGTTCTTCCTGTAGGCTGCAATAATCCTCCTATTTTGCAGGAGCTCTGTGCCTGCAATGAGGGATTGAAAATTGCTCCTTATCACTCTCACTAATTTCACCGTTGATGGTGAAAATGTAGCGACAAAGGGGAGGATTGGAGAGACCTGTTTGGGCCTAGTCTCTTGAAAGGTCTTAAAACACCTCCTCAGAAAGGAGCGAGAGTACCCTCTCGTGGCCAAAGCCGAGAAGAGTGTTTTTGTGGCCTGTTTAAAATCCCCCTTGTCACTGCAAATCCTGTGAAATCTGAGGAGCTGAGACTTCACCAGTCCAGCAAAGGTGTGTTTTGGATGGTGGCTTGTCCTAAAGAGCAGAGCGTGAGTGTCTGTCTCCTTAAAGAAAACCCTCACATCCAGTCTGTTTGTTTCCAGGAACCCTGCACCTACGTAGGTAGTGGTGTCCAGGAAATCCACAGACGTGAAGCTGGTGGTGGACTTCAGCGTGATGGATTTGTTATGGTGATTGAGAGTGTGGAAAAATGCATTAAAATCCTCCTCTGAATAGGGCCAGACCCCCCAGATATCGTCCAGATACCTGAGGTAATGGAGGGGTTTCTTTTCGCAGGCGGCCAGGGCTGATGTCTCCCATTCGGCCATAAAAATGTTGGCGTAAGCCGGGGCGAATTTCTTGCCCATAGCAGTGCCCTTTATCTGCAGGAAAAAGTCTCCATTAAAGACAAAGTCATTACGGGTCAGATTGATCTCTAATAATTGAATTAATTCTTTGTCTGGTCTTTTTTTGTTTGGGTATTTTTGGAAGATGTTCTTGACAGCCTGTATGCCCTCCTGAGTGTCAATGTTTGTGTACAGGCTGTCGATGTCCAGGGTGAAGAGCATGGCGTTCTTTGGGATGTGGAGTGTCCGAATTGTTTGTACGAAATGGTAAGTATCTTTGATGTAGCTTTGATGTTTGATTGAGAGAGGATTGAGGAAGGAATCGATGTACTCCGCCGTGTGGTAGGTGTCGCTGCTGCAGTCTGAGACAATAGGTCTGCCGGGAGGGATTTCGTGTGGCCTGCTCCATTTTGTAGGGTCCTTGTGGATCTTTGGCAGCATGTAAAAGAGCCTCGGCCTGGGTTCAGATGAGCCGAGGAGGTACATTTTCTGTTTGAAATTTATGAATTTTTTGGTCTGAAGGTTTCCAATAATTTTTTCTACTAATTTAAGTGTTTCGGGGTAGATGGGCTCCTTTAATTTGGAGTAGTACTTTTGGTCATTGAGTTGTCTATACCCCTCCCACAGATATTGCTCCCGATCCATAATGACAACTACGCTGCCCTTATCAGCTGGTTTGATGACAATTTTCCTGTTGTTTTTCAGCTCTTCCAGAGCCACCGCCTCCTCAGGGCTGAGGTTTGGCTCGTTGTGGCTAATTGTAAAGTGCCGATCAAAGTGATTGACATCAGCTGCGACGAGAGCGGTGAGCTCAGGTGGCAGAGCGCCATCTGGTGGAGTCCAGGCGGAGGCTGGAGTGAACTTGGGCGGCTCCGTATCCTCTTTGTGTTGAAAATATGTGGCCAATTTTAATCTTCTGTGGTACTGTTGGATATCCCATCTGCTCTGTTCGATGATGTTTTTATTGCTGCCTTTGGTGGGGATGAAATTTAGGCCTCTGTTAAGCAGGGTGAATTGTGGGGTTGTCAATTTAAATTGTTTTGCTAAAACTAATACATTTTTATTCCCCTCCTGTGCTTGCAGGCTTCTGGGGATTTCTAGTTTAGGTGCTGGCTCCAGTGTTGCAGCATGAGATCCGCAGTTTCACGGGTCCAGTGGATTTTGTCACCGACCGTTTTGAAGGAGGTCTGCGGAAGTTTCGGTAAGTATTTCTGATTTTTTTCAATATATTCATTGAGACGGAGCAGGGCGTTCATTTCTGCTGTGGGGAGGGCTCCAGAAAAGTTAATTAGGGGGACCCGTATCTCCGCCTGAGGGAACTTGTTTGTGGCAACCCTTACTGCTGTCTGCACCTGTTTTATTGTTGTCTGTTGGATGTTTTGGTTTCTGTTATTCAGGCCGAAAGACAGGACCACCTTCTCCACCGTGGTGGAGACGATGGCCCTGGAGAGGATGGCCTCTGCATGCCTGAAAGTGGCTCCTGGATAGCTGTCGATTTGCAGTCCCTCTATGTTATGGGGTGAGATTCTGGCTACGTTCGAATCCCCCATGATGAGCCATTTCTTGGTCACATTGAGGTTCCAGTCCTTCAGTTTATTCCTCGTATTGAGGTGTCTGTTCGGCCTGCATATTGGTGTCTGTGGAGATTTATCTGTATTTGTGTCTGTTTGTTTTTCAGGTTGTTTGGGGGTCGTTTTTTGTGACACCAGATTGAGCTGGCGTTGAACAGCAGACCTCAGTCTGCAGGAAGGTGGTAAGACGACAGGATCGATAGGAGGTGGAGGTGGGTTTTCGGAGGGGCTTTGACCCAGGGAGGTTTCAAGCTCCTTTTGGGACAGATCAATAATATTATTGTCTGAACCCTCGTACACGCAGGGGTTTTGGAGAGCGGGGACAGCAGGTCTGTCGGCCTTGGATGGAGTCCGTTTGACCCTCTGAGCCTTAGGTGAGGCTTCCCGTGGGGCCGGGGTGATGATCTCATCTCCCATAACAGGAGACCAGCTTCCCTGGACAGGCTCAGTCACAGTGGCCACCGCAGTAGAGGGTTGCGGAGTAATCTCCGCCACCACGTGCATCACGTGAGTCTGAGGAGGGGTGGGGGGGATGATGATGCGCTCTGTTTGAGCTGCGTGTGTAGGTGCGTGTGTGGTTGCGTGTGTTGGTGCAGGTATAGATGTGTGTGTGATTTGCGTGGATGTGGGTGCAGGTGTGGATGTGCTTGGGGGCTGTGTGAGTCCTGCCACCAACACAGCTTCTGTCTGTTTCAGGGTGCAGTCATCGAGGCGACGGCCCAGGTTCTTGCGGGCCCAGGATGAGGCCACCTCGAGAGGCGCACGCCAGTGGTGAGCAGACATGTTGCTGAGTTTTTCAACTTCCGCCTCCATTACTCCCTCATAATGGTCCCTGAGGATCAACATTGTCGTGTACGCCCAGTTTTTCGCATTCCCCTCTATCAGGGCCTGTGTCTGAGGAGTCGGAGCGGCCGGCTTGATGTTATCAGACAGGTTTTGGCCCATTCTAGCGATGGCTGGAGGAGGTTCAGACGCCGACACGTTCTTCAGGTGGTGTATGGTCTTAATGACGGTGTAAATCACACGCACCTTCTTCACGAAGTCGGGGTCGTCTGACCTCTCCTCCTCATTGTTTTGTCTGCCTTTATTTTTGTACATGTCCCTTTTGTATTGGTTCACGTATTTTTTATTGTAATGTGTTTTTGTAAACTGCTTGTGTTTACTGGGGTTGTTCTTTCTGGGTCCATAGGGAGCCCGGTTTTCCAAAAATTGTGGCTTGTAGCCTTGTTCGTATGCTCGATGGCGAGGACCATCGAATCTATTTTCCTCACGCCTGTTTCTGGTGATAGAGGCATATGAATGCCTCTGCCCAGGGCCAGAGCGTGAGAGGTCGTACGGACGGTGGCGAGAACCCTCTTCCCTGCCATCCTCACGCCAGTATTGTGTGCCAGAGGCGTAAGGACGTCTCCGTCCAGGGCCAGAGCGTGAGCGGCCGTACGGGGGCGAGTCACGCCTGCGACGGCTGTTGTCCCAGGGTCGCCCTTCGCCACGGCGGTCCATACGGCCACGGCGATAACGGACCTCGGTCCAGCCCGTCTCACCGTTGTAATCTCTCATGTTCGTGTGAACAGTAGAGAAGATAAACAGGTAGATTTCTATATTTTTTTGTGGTTTTTGTTGTTTTTTTTGAAAATAAATTGAAAATAAATTGATAAAAGTCCACAAATTGGGTTAAATGAAATAAAAAGGATGAACTAAACTAATCTAACAGGCTAAGTCGCGACGTTTCGGCCCTGATCTGGGCCTTCTTCAGGCAGCCTGTTCAATCTAAATGGTAAATGCTGTGTCCTATTTCTCCTAATGAGTAACTGACGTGTGTATCTGTTTCTGCTCCTAGGGAGACGTCTGCTCTGCATGCAGGATGAAGAGAGAATGAGGAGCGATGAGGGGTTGTTCCCTTTATGCCCTCTGTCCAGGCCCCTCCCTCCAGAGGGAAGGAGGTCAGTTGCATCTTTTGAAATTTGAATTCGGCCAATAGGGGGGCAGGATTATTTAATATGGGGTATTTTGGTATTTTTTAGTGTTTTCCTAATTAATAAATTGTTCTAAATTATATCTTTGTCTATCTTATGCTTTTTTAAGCCTTTTTATTATTTTTATGAAGTGAATTAATCTTGTTTTTTACAGGTTGGAGGTAAGTATTTGTTATTTAGGGTGTATTTCTTAACTTTCTCTTTTCTTTAAACAGGTGTGGTAATTAAAAATAAAATGAATTGAAATTAAAAATGTCTATAACTTGACTTCTTTATAAATGAACATAAGGGTTAGGGTTAGGGTTAGGGTTAGGGTTAGGGTAGGGTTAGGGTAAGGGTTAGGGTTAGGGTTAGGGTTAGGGTTAGGGTAGGGTTAGGGTAAGGGTTAGGGTTAGGGTTAGGGTTAGGGTTAGGGTTAGGGTTAGGGTTAGGGTTAGGGTTAGGGTAAGGGTTAGGGTTAGGGTTAGGGTTAGGGGTTAGGGTTAGGGTTAGGGTAGGGTTAGGGTTAGGGTTAGGGTTAGGGTTAGGGTTAGGGTTAGGGTAGGGTAGGGTTAGGGTTAGGGTAAGGGTTAGGGTTAGAATAAGGGATAACAACCACCTCGGATTGGCCCCTTGGCCAATAACTTTTGATAGGAAGGGTGCAGAAACAAGGGAACAGTGTCTACCCCCCCATTTGTGGCCATGGGCTTTCCAATGGTACCACCCTTGAGTCTCTAGGACCTTGGGAAGTACCTGAAACACTTATGTTGAGATTTTCGGATTGGCCCCTGGGCTAATAACTTTTGATAGGAAGGGTGCAGAAACAAGGGAACAGTGCCTACCCCCCCATTTGTGGCCATGGGCTTTCCAACGGTACCACCCTCGAGTCTGTGGGACCTTGCGTTGCTGAGATAGATCTTGGCCCATCTGAAATGAATGGGGGGGGAAAGTGGTAATAACTTTTGATAGGAAGGGGGCAGAAACAAGGGACCAGTGCCTACCCCCCCATTTGTGGCCACGGGCTTTCCACTGGTACCAGTGTTGAGTCTGTGGGACCTTGGGAAGTGGGTGAAAAGCAAAGGTCAGACATGTGGCCGAAACACAGGGATTGGCCCCTGGGCTAATAACTTTTGATAGGAAGGGGGCAGAAACAAGGGAACAGTGTCTACCCCCCCATTTGTGGCCACGGGCTTTCCACTGGTACCAGTCTTGAGTCTGTGGGACCTTGCGTTGCTGAGATAGATCTTGGCCCATCTGAAATGAATGGGGGGGAAAAGTGCCAATAAGTTTTGATAGGAAGGGTGCAGAAACAAGGGACCAGTGGCTACCCCCCCATTTGTGGCCATGGGCTTTCCAACGGTACCACTGTTGAGACTGTAGGAAGTCGGGAAGTGCTCGAATCTGATTGGTCGGATTTTGTTTTGACTGTATCTTTGGAACCGAAGGTCGTAGAGACTCAGGGACAAGACCAGCATGTTCAGCGTGGCCGAATTATGTGTGACGGAGCTTGGTTTGGAGTGGATCCGACGTACCGTTCAGGAGTTATAGGCGTAAACGTCCTCCCATGGGGCGATATGGGAGTGAAAATGCACTAAGTGTTTTGTCCAAAATCGTCCATCCAGGACATGTCTAGGAGCACGTTTCAGGCCATTTGGAGTCGATTGGTGCATAATTTGAAGTGTGATTTTTTGCAAAAAAGTGTATGGAATGGGAGTGTTGCAACACATCTGGACTGGTTAAGTTTAGTAAAAGGGTGTGGGAGAGGTTAAAATAGTTAATTCTAACCTGTCCCACACCCTTTAACTAACCTTAACCACTCGGGTTGTGTTTGTGTGTTTTTGAGTGTGTTTGACATGAGTTTTTGTGTGTTTTTGAGTGTGTTTGTGTGTGTTTGTGTGTTTTTGTGCATTTTTGTGTGTTTTTGAGTGTGTTTGAGTGTGTTTGTGTGTGTTTGTGTGTTTTTGTGCATTTTTGAGTGTTTTTGAGTGTGTTTGAGTGTGTTTGTGTGTTTTTGTGCATTTTTCAGTGTGTTTGTGTGTTTTTGTGCATTTTTGTGTGTTTTTGAGTGTGTTTGAGTGTGTTTGTGTGTGTTTGTGTGTTTTTGTGCATTTTTGAGTGTTTTTGAGTGTGTTTGAGTGTGTTTGTGTGTTTTTGTGCATTTTTCAGTGTGTTTGTGTGTTTTTGTGCATTTTTGTGTGTTTTTGAGTGTGTTTGAGTGTGTTTGTGTGTTTTTGTGCATTTTTCAGTGTGTTTGTGTGTTTTTGTGCATTTTTGTGTGTTTTTGAGTGTGTTTGAGTGTGTTTGTGTGTTTTTGTGCATTTTTCAGTGTGTTTGTGTGTTTTTGTGCATTTTTGTGTGTTTTTGAGTGTGTTTGAGTGTGTTTGTGTGTTTTTGTGCATTTTTGAGTGTGTTTGTGTGTTTTTGTGCATTTTTTAGTGTTTTTGAGTGTGTTTGAGTGTGTTTGAGTGTGTTTGTGTGTTTTTGTGCATTTTTGTGTGTTTTTGAGTGTTTTTGAGTGTGTTTGTGTGTGTTTGTGTGTTTTTGTGCATTTTTGTGTGTTTTTGAGGGTTAGGGTTAGGGTTAGGGTAGGGTTAGGGTTAGGGTTAGGGTAAGGGTAAGGGTAAGGGTTAGGGTAAGGGTAAGGGTAAGGGTTAGGGTTAGGGTTAGGGTTAGGGTTAGAATAGGGTTAGGGTTAGGGTAGGGTTAGGGTTAGGGTTAGGGTTAGGGTTAGGGTTAGGGTTAGGGGTTAGGGTAGGGTTAGGGTAAGGGTTAGAATAAGGGATAACAACCACCTCGGATTGGCCCCTTGGCCAATAACTTTTGGGTTAGGGTTAGGGTTAGGGTTAGGGTTAGGGTTAGGGTTAGAATAAGGGATAACAACCACCTCGGATTGGCCCCTTGGCCAATAACTTTTGATAGGAAGGGTGCAGAAACAAGGGAACAGTGTCTACCCCCCCATTTGTGGCCATGGGCTTTCCAATGGTACCACCCTTGAGTCTCTAGGACCTTGGGAAGTACCTGAAACACTTATGTTGAGATTTTCGGATTGGCCCCTGGGCTAATAACTTTTGATAGGAAGGGTGCAGAAACAAGGGAACAGTGCCTACCCCCCCATTTGTGGCCATGGGCTTTCCAACGGTACCACCCTCGAGTCTGTGGGACCTTGCGTTGCTGAGATAGATCTTGGCCCATCTGAAATGAATGGGGGGGGAAAGTGGTAATAACTTTTGATAGGAAGGGGGCAGAAACAAGGGACCAGTGCCTACCCCCCCATTTGTGGCCACGGGCTTTCCACTGGTACCAGTGTTGAGTCTGTGGGACCTTGGGAAGTGGGTGAAAAGGGTTAGGGTTAGGGTTAGGGTTAGGGTTAGGGTTAGGGTAGGGTTAGGGTTAGGGTAAGGGTTAGGGTAAGGGTAAGGGTTAGGGTTAGGGTTAGGGTAGGGTTAGGGTTAGGGTTAGGGTTAGGGTTAGGGTAAGGGTTAGGGTAAGGGTAAGGGTTAGGGTAAGAGGGTTAGGGTTAGGGTAAGGGTTAGGGTTAGGGTTAGGGTTAGGGTTAGGGTTAGGGTTAGGGTTAGGGTAAGGGTTAGGGTTAGGGGGTTAGGGTTAGGGTAAGGGTAAGGGTTAGGGTTAGGGTTAGGGTTAGGGTTAGGGTTAGAATAAGGGATAACAACCACCTCGGATTGGCCCCTTGGCCAATAACTTTTGATAGGAAGGGTGCAGAAACAAGGGAACAGTGTCTACCCCCCCATTTGTGGCCATGGGCTTTCCAATGGTACCACCCTTGAGTCTCTAGGACCTTGGGAAGTACCTGAAACACTTATGTTGAGATTTTCGGATTGGCCCCTGGGCTAATAACTTTTGATAGGAAGGGTGCAGAAACAAGGGAACAGTGCCTACCCCCCCATTTGTGGCCATGGGCTTTCCAACGGTACCACCCTCGAGTCTGTGGGACCTTGCGTTGCTGAGATAGATCTTGGCCCATCTGAAATGAATGGGGGGGGAAAGTGGTAATAACTTTTGATAGGAAGGGGGCAGAAACAAGGGACCAGTGCGTACCCCCCCATTTGTGGCCACGGGCTTTCCACTGGTACCAGTCTTGAGTCTGTGGGACCTTGGGAAGTGGGTGAAAAGCAAAGGTCAGACATGTGGCCGAAACACAGGGATTGGCCCCTTGGCCAATAACTTTTGATAGGAAGGGGGCAGAAACAAGGGAACAGTGTCTACTCCCCCATTTGTGGCCACGGGCTTTCCACTGGTACCAGTCTTGAGTCTGTGGGACCTTGTGTTGCTGAGATAGATCTTGGCCCATCTGAAATGAATGGGGGGGAAAAGTGCCAATAAGTTTTGATAGGAAGGGTGCAGAAACAAGGGACCAGTGGCTACCCCCCCATTTGTGGCCATGGGCTTTCCAACGGTACCACTGTTGAGACTGTAGGAGGTCGGGAAGTGCTCGAATCTGATTGGTCGGATTTTGTTTTGACTGTATCTTTGGAACCGAAGGTCGTAGAGACTCAGGGACAAGACCACCGTGTTCAGCGTGGCCGAATTATGTGTGACGGAGCTTGGTTTGGAGTGGATCCGACGTACCGTTCAGGAGTTATAGGCGTAAACGTCCTCCCATGGGGCGATATGGGAGTGAAAATGCACTAAGTGTTTTGTCCAAAATCGTCCATCCAGGACATGTCTAGGAGCACGTTTCAGGCCATTTGGAGTCGATTGGTGCATAATTTGAAGTGTGATTTTTTGCAAAAAAGTGTATGGAATGGGAGTGTTGCAACACATCTGGACTGGTTAAGTTTAGTAAAAGGGTGTGGGAGAGGTTAAAATAGTTAATTCTAACCTGTCCCACACCCTTTTACTAACCTTAACCACTCGGGTTGTGTTTGTGTGTTTTTGAGTGTGTTTGACATGAGTTTTTGTGTGTTTTTGAGTGTGTTTGTGTGTGTTTGTGTGTTTTTGTGCATTTTTGTGTGTTTTTGAGTGTGTTTGAGTGTGTTTGTGTGTGTTTGTGTGTTTTTGTGCATTTTTGTGTGTTTTTGAGTGTGTTTGAGTGTGTTTGTGTGTTTTTGTGCATTTTTGAGTGTGTTTGTGTGTTTTTGTGCATTTTTGTGTGTTTTTGAGTGTGTTTGAGTGTGTTTGTGTGTGTTTGTGTGTTTTTGTGCATTTTTGAGTGTTTTTGAGTGTGTTTGAGTGTGTTTGTGTGTTTTTGTGCATTTTTCAGTGTGTTTGTGTGTTTTTGTGCATTTTTGTGTGTTTTTGAGTGTGTTTGAGTGTGTTTGTGTGTTTTTGTGCATTTTTGAGTGTGTTTGTGTGTTTTTGTGCATTTTTTAGTGTTTTTGAGTGTGTTTGAGTGTGTTTGTGTGTTTTTGTGCATTTTTCAGTGTGTTTGTGTGTTTTTGTGCATTTTTGTGTGTTTTTGAGTGTGTTTGAGTGTGTTTGTGTGTTTTTGTGCATTTTTGAGTGTGTTTGTGTGTTTTTGTGCATTTTTTAGTGTTTTTGAGTGTGTTTGAGTGTGTTTGTGTGTGTTTGTGTGTTTTTGTGCATTTTTGTGTGTTTTTGAGTGTTTTTGAGTGTGTTTGTGTGTGTTTGTGTGTTTTTGTGCATTTTTGTGTGTTTTTGAGGGTTAGGGTTAGGGTTAGGGTAGGGTTAGGGTTAGGGTTAGGGTAAGGGTAAGGGTAAGGGTTAGGGTAAGGGTAAGGGTAAGGGTTAGGGTTAGGGTTAGGGTTAGGGTTAGAATAGGGTTAGGGTTAGGGTAGGGTTAGGGTTAGGGTTAGGGTTAGGGTTAGGGTTAGGGTTAGGGGTTAGGGTAGGGTTAGGGTAAGGGTTAGAATAAGGGATAACAACCACCTCGGATTGGCCCCTTGGCCAATAACTTTTGGGTTAGGGTTAGGGTTAGGGTTAGGGTTAGGGTTAGGGTTAGAATAAGGGATAACAACCACCTCGGATTGGCCCCTTGGCCAATAACTTTTGATAGGAAGGGTGCAGAAACAAGGGAACAGTGTCTACCCCCCCATTTGTGGCCATGGGCTTTCCAATGGTACCACCCTTGAGTCTCTAGGACCTTGGGAAGTACCTGAAACACTTATGTTGAGATTTTCGGATTGGCCCCTGGGCTAATAACTTTT
>CM036535.1:36188967-36219523 GCA_020745685.1 Tautogolabrus adspersus | reverse complement strand
CTTCATGTGACTGTTAATCACGGTCTCTTAAGTCAGGGTTAGTGAAGCCAGATCACCCAAAGAGACCCGGGTCTGTGGAACTCGCTTCGTAGTACAGGCCTCAGGTCAGCAGTGTTCTACTCTGGCTGAAGACAGCCGAACCCAATCTCTGCTTTCCCCTTCTGAGTTAGTTTGGCAGAACAAACTTTGGGCCAACCATGAGTTCTTCCTCATAGCCTCCCTCACACTCCTCTCACACCCGTGATGCCGCAGCCCTCTGAACCACATGTTACTTGCAGTCATTGCTCTAATTTAGACAATGGAGGCTTTGAACATGGCCTACTTGGATACCATGTCCCTAACCTCCACCAGATACCCAAGAAATTCTTCCGTAGTTGTGATCCAAAGACTGAAGGAGGGCTCTGCGTGATGTTCCCAGTTCACCCGCAATACACGTTTGGGTTTACCAGGTCTGTCCGGCAACTTCTCCCTCTATCTGATCCTGTTCACCACCAGGTGGTAATCAGCTGACATCTTTGCTCCTCCCTCACCCGAGTGTCCAAGACATACAGCCAAGCCTGTTTCTCCCAATCACTCCCTCCAGGTTTCTAAGGGCACGGTCACACTGGCCATCCGTACCGTGCCCAAGCACGATTCAACCCTAAAGTCCAGTTTGTTTGGCCAGTGTGATCGCTCTGTTCCGTGCTCAGGCACGCTACACTTCCTTGGCTTTGGCACACTTCGGAGAGGTGTGCTTCGACTTCATGCACGAGCACAAGCACACGGGTACACAACGCTGACAGCCTTCATTATGGAGAAATCCAGAGTTTTCTGGATGGATGGATGGACAATTTTTATCTAAACTAAACTCTGAATGATCTTTAAGCTTCACAGATCAGAGGATTTTTTACAAACATTATGATGTAAGATCATTTGACTTTGGACTGTTTCACAACATTTGCAACAAAGACAAATGATGAATTGATAACCAAATCAGAGAGATTGAAAACGTTATTTCATTATTTTGAGGTCAAAGTAAGAGGATCAGCAGATTAGTAAGGAGGAAAGTAAAGTGTTATCAGAGACGCTGCAAGAGATGCTAATGATGCTTTCTGTGCCCTGATCAGGAGCCTCAGAGGGACTCACCTGGACAGTAAGGACTCACCTGGACAGAGAGGAGCGGGAGGGGGGTCGGCCCCTCCTGGCCCTTCCCCTGGGTGTGGGGGGAGTGAGGGCCTGGGGCCACTGGGATCCTCTGTCTGCTGTTAGCGCTGACCCTGCCCTTTGACCCCTGTGACCTCTGTGACCCCTGCGGGGGCTGCAGACACACAGGTGAGATGAGTAGACGAGGAGGCGGCCAGGTGTCATGAGCCTCTGTTACATATCCTGTTCCTCCTGGCCGTCAGTGTAAAGGAGGTGTGATGGAGGAAGTCGTAATGTAACGTAAAATCAAACACTGAGACACAAATATCCCAACGCCGAGGGTTTAAAGTAAACATTTAAAGGGGCGGAGCTTCATTAAGGTGTTGCAATGGAACCTGAATATAAAACGAAAGTTACGTATGTAACTACGGTTCTATGAATCCTGGATGACCGCCAGAGGCGGTGCTTTAGGCACTGAATGATACCATATCGCGCATGCGCAGGTCGAGTAGCTATACCAACAAAGTCCCGTGTGACCCCTGATGACCCCGACAGGTCTATATCTTCCGGTGTCATCAGAGGATCTGTTCCTTCAGAATCTTCTCGCGAGACACGATGTTTCCGAGTGACCAGAAGCTCTGGCGGTCATCCAGGATTCATAGAACCGTAGTTACATACGTAACTTTTGTTCTATTTCATCCGTCCTGACCGCCAGAGGCGATGCTTTAGGCACTGGATGACTCATACCAACACAGTCACGAGGAATCCCCACATACCAACCTTATTTCAGTGAAGCTGATGAATCTTGTAACAGGACCACACCCAGTGGATGGGGGTTGGGGATGTTAACTCTGTAGAACCTCATGAAGGTGTTCTGCGATGCCCAAGAGGCCGCGGCACAAATGTCCTCCAGGGGCACCCCTCTTAGGGCTGGGTTAGAGAGACACCCCTCGTGGAATGGCACCGCACTCCCGAGGGCAGAGGACGACCGGCTGCCTGATATGCCTGGTTGATCACGTCCACAATCCAGTGGGACAACCGCTGCTTCGAGAGAGCACGACCTCTCTTAGGACAGCCATGACAAACAAACAGCTGGTCTGATCCACGCATACCGGCTGTTCACTTGACATATGCTCGTGAGGCCCGCACAGGGCAGAGCAGCGCTGACCTGCTGCTGTCTTCCCCCAGTGGGGGGTTGAAACGTGCCAGCAGTATTGGCTGATCAAGGTTGGACCTTGACAGAACCTTAGGCAGAAATGTGGCCGTCGGCCACAAGGTGACCCCCGAGTCGTCTGGGCTCCACCTCAGGCATGAAGGATCTACAGACAAAGCGTGGAGCTCCCCCATGCGCTTTGCTGTGGTAATGGCAAGGAGGAAAGCAGTCTTTGCTGACAGCCACCTCAGATCCCAAGCTGGTGCTCTCTGGGCTCGAGGTGGACGAAGCCTCATAGCCCCCCTCAAAAAGAGGGAAACCAACCTGTGGCACCCAACAGTGCTGTTTTCTACCCAAACATGTCGAGAGGAAATGGCAGCTACATAAACCCTCAGGGTAGAGAGGGAACGGCCAGTATCCAAGAGTGATTGCAAGAACTCCAGAATGGACGGCACAGAGCAGTGCTCAGGGTCCAAATTCCTGCAGCTGCCACCTGTTCTCGTATTGAATGCGAGTGGATGGCGCCCTGGCGTTTAACACCGTCCTGCGAACAGAGAGCGAGCAATCTTTCAGCAGCGAATCGGTCCCTGCAGTGGCCAAACCCACAACTGAAGGCGACAGGGGTCGGGGTGCCAGATCTGACCCCCCATCTGGGACAGGAGGTCCGTCCTGTCTGGGAGGCGCCATGGTTGGCCGTGACAGAGTCTGCACAGCAGTGGAAACCACGTTCTCTCCGGCCAAAAGGGGGCTACCAGGAGCAGCCTGTGGCCCTCCCGGAGAACCCTCTGAAGCACCGCCTGTATCAACGGAAGCGGAGGGAAAGCGTAGAGGGGACCCCCTGGCCAGTCGTGAGCCAGGGCGTCCTGACCCAGAGGGCTGTTCACCTCCGTGCGGCAGAACCAGAGGGGGCACTGAGTTGTGGCCTCTGAAGCAAAGAGGTCTACTGACGCCCTGCCGAAGTGGTCCCAGATGCTGAGCACCACCTCCGGATGCAACCACCACTCCCCCGAAGAAGGCTTGCCCCGAGACAGAAAATCTGCCACCTGGTTTCGTTCCCCGGGTAGGTACATTGCCCTCAGACTGGCCAGGCGGGGGGCTGCCCAAGTCAAGAGTTCCCAGGCCACGCCCAGCAACCTGGCGGACCTGGTGCCCCCCCTGATGATTTATGTGAGAGACCGCTGGGATGTTGTCCAACCGCACAAGGACATGCTTCCATCTGAGGCCCGGCAGAAAACGCCGCAGAGCCAAGTGCACAGCCCGTAGCTCCAAGACATTGATGTGGTCTGTGCAGACCTGAGCGGCCCACTGCCCCTGAGCGGTTCGGTTTTGCCAGACTGCGCCCTAACCTGAGAGAGAGGCATCGGTCGTGACAGTCTCGTGGCGGGCAGGAATCGAGCCCATGGCCATGCCTCTCAGCATGAATGACCTCTTCCTCCAGTGGGCCAGGGCAGTGAGGCACTGCTGAGACACCCTGAGTGTCTTGTGCCTGTGCCACTGTGCATCTAGGTGGAAGCCGTTGAGCCACCTTTGGAGGGGGCGTAGCGACAGCAGACCTAAAGGCACTACGGTTGCGGCTGACGTCAGCTTCCCCAAGAGCTGGAGGAACTTGACATAAGGGAGCTTCCTGCCCCCACAGAAAAGTGGAAGGAGGCCTAGGATACTGTCCACTCGCCGACGTGCTGGATAAGCCTTCATACACACAGTGTCCAGATCCACACCCAGAAAGGTGATGGTCTGGGAAGGAATAAGGTCTAAGCTCTTCTCGGAGTTCACCCTGAGGCCCAACTGGGCCACATGGGAAATGAGGGCTGCGGTGTCCCTGGCTACCTGTGACTGCGACGGCGCACACACCAGCCAGTCGTCCAGATAGGGGAGGACCTTCATGCCCTGGGATTGTAGGGGAGACACACCTGGTGAACACTCGGGGGGGGGGAAAGGGAGAGACCAAACGGAAGAACCCTGAACTGAAAATGACGGCCGTGAAAGGCAAACCGGAGGAATTGCCTGTGTTGAGGAAATATGGGGATGTGAAAGTAGGCATCCTGCAGGTCTATGGAGGTAAACCACTCTCCCCTGTCCACAGCACGCAGAACCTCTGCAGTGCTGAGCATATGGAAGGGCAAGACCTTTAGGAACCTGTTGAGACCCCGCAGATCTAAAATAGGGCGAAGTCCACCGTCCTTCTTTGTGACAAGAAAGTACGTTGAGTAGTAACCCCCGGGCTGAGCCACAGGGTCTACTGGCTCGATTGCACCCTTGACCAAGAGGGCAGACAGTTTCTGGTCGAGAGCAAGGGCTTTTGCCGGGTCGCCTATGATTGTCATCTTGACCCGGCCAAGGGCTGGGGGCCGGCGTCTGAACTGCAGTCTGTATCCCTGGGCTATGGTGGAAACCACCCAAGCGTCTGGTGTTGAAGCAGCCCAGTAGCTGAGCTGCCTCTGGGAAAAACAGCCGACAGCCGGCCCCAAGGCGGCGATTTGAGCCCCAGGTCTGAGGCTGCCTGGAGGGCAGGCGATCGGGGACCCGAAAGTCCTGGGCTGCCCGCCGGCCAGGATGCTGGGCCGGTCGCCGAGGCTGCTGGTGACCACTGGCACCCGCTGGGGACTGAAAACGGCGCTGGGGAGGGGCCAAAGCACTCCTAGGCCTATTATGGGGAGGCAGGCTCCTGCTGAGACCAGAGAGCTGCTGCCTGGTCTCTCTAGCCTGAATGGTCCGTTCAAGAGCCTCCAGAGCTACTGATCCGAACAGCTCTCTAGGCTCCACCGGAACACTGCGAAGGACCCTCCTGCTGGCCTCGATGAGGGGTGACTGCGCTAGCCAAACCTGGCGGCGAGCCTGTACAAGTGTGGACATCACCCGCCCCAGCTCGCTAGTCATCAGCGCGAAAGCCTGCAGGGTCGCATCGCTAAGACTGTGCACCGATGCGTCCGGTGAAGCCTCTGGCAGGGAGGCTGAGAGGGCAAGCAGAAGGTGGGACATAGAGTTCCCTATCCGCCCCATACGGGCTGCTGCCTCATAAGCCTTAGACAAGAGGTCATCTGTTACCCTACATTGAGGACGGGGACACCTCACATCCTGCCTAAGGGCCTCATCAGGAGACACAATAAGAGCAGCAATAGTTGGCTCTATCGCTTGCATGTGGCCCAACCCAAACTTGGCCGCATCCTGCATAGCTGCAAGTGCCCGGCCATCTGAGGTCGCGTGGAAGAGGGCTCTTTGATCCTCTCCAGCATGCATGCAACTCCCTCAGGTACTCTTCTGAGGGAGGCACCGTGAAGGTTGCTGGGGCCGAACTGCGCCGAAAAAAGGCACTTGCCGGGGGGCGCTCTGGTTGAGGAGGGTCCAGCTGCAGACGCGCCAGGGCCCTAAGAATGAGGGACCCCATGGAGTCATCCAACAAGCCCCGCCCCGAGCTGAGGGCAGAGGAACGGGAGCCAGCCGCCGAGGCCTGAGAAGCCCTCTCTTGTGAGAGTGCCTCCCCCTCACACTCCCCAAACTCTGTGGCGGATGCCGCCATGGAGAGAATGTCCTCCTCGATAACGGCGGTGGCAACAGGAGGAGCAGGCGGAACCACACTGCCCCTACTCGCCTCAGTCTGCCTTGTGAAAAAAAGCAGCCTTCATCTGATTAAGCTCTGATGTAAGCTGATCCACCCTGGAAGCAAGCTTGGACTCCCTGGCCCTCTTCCCTTTCCGGTTAGCAGCGCCCCCAGTCTCAGCAGCTCTACGCTTCAACCGGCCAGGAGGGGTCAGCCCCTGAGCCGGAGTTAGCTGAGGAGGAGACAAACAACCTGGTGAGCTCACCCCCCCAGGAGTTCCTCCATCTCAGCCAGTCGAGCAGCCCTCATGGTCCGAGGCATGTAGCTGCAGTTCATGCAGGGATCCTCAGACAGGCCCTCCCTCAAATGTTCAAGACCCAGGCAGGAGGGACAGAGATCATGACCGTCCTCAGGCGGCATGGTAGCCATACAGGCAGCACAGCAGTGATTGCCCAACATAGTGCGCACTGACAGAGGACACAACAACCAGCTTGGAGCGGGGGAGCGTAAACACTGCCTTCACCAACCAGTTGATATACAATATAGTGACCGGCACTAGCGGGAGCACTATTGCCGGACGAAATGTAACACAGCTCCCCCTTACGGAACACTGCCTCTCCAACAAGGTAATCGACGCGCGTCACTTACAAGCCAGCTTCGAGCGAACACACCCTCGCCAGACAACTAACAGGACGCACCTATGTCTGGAGAGGGAGCGCACACACTGCCGTCACCGACAAAGGGTCTATGAAAACAAAACGGTACAACCACAGTGGCTACCACCAGTTTGCTGTAAGCGGAAGCACTGTACTTCAAACGAGGCACACTTATTAGGGAGTAAGCGCGCAAACGCCGCCTTTACCTTAAAAAAGGCAGCCCTCCAGGATTTTGCGGACTTTTTGGGGGATTGTTGCGGCCTGAAATGCCTGATTTCGCGGCAGCTTTTCAAAAAAATTGCAATGCATGTTGCAATGTTTTTAGACGTTTTTTTGCAATTAAATTGCGGCAGGAAGCAAAAATTACAAAACTAGTTATAAAATAGTGAACTATTTAATGGCTCTTGAGCAGAGCCATTTACTTTGTGAAGTTACGTATTCCTCTGCCTCACTCAGTGACGTCTCTCTCTCTCTCACACTTGCACTCTTCATCTGATTTCATTACACATCCAAATTAATATTGTGCCTTAGGCCCCCGTGTCCACCTAGCGTTTTTTCTCTCAAGGCCAGCGCCTTTTTTCAGTTGTTTTTAACGGGTAGAGAGTGTTTGCAGCAGAAAGCAGTCGTCTGGATGAAAAGCGCAGCTCGCCCAGAATTCACGGGGATTGGTTGAATTTGCGTGAATTGGTGCGATCGCAACATCCTGGAGGGACTGGGTAATATCAGGTAGCTCAGCGAAAACGCTACCGCCAAACAATAAGGGCTGCCAACAGAGACAGCACGGGCGCAACCGAGTTGCTACCCTACGCCGTTAACGCGTTAGCTCGGGCGGACACGACCGCGCTAACCGTAACAAAAACTTAATTATTACTTAACTTAAACTGAATTATGCTGGATGTGGCGAAAACACACTACCGTCAGCAACAACAAGAAGCTGTGATACTCACAATCGAGGCGGCGACCAACCTTAGGGATTGTGATCCAAAGGAAAAAACGCCGAAAGGCCAAGCTCGTCGCAGCCCTTGGAGGGCGACTGAAGAGACGCAACTCCGACAAAAGTCACAGGGCTACTAGCGACAAGCTCAAAGTTAAATGCTACTTCAATAGTCCGACACCTGCGAGCGAGAAGATGTAAAGGAACAGATCCTCTGATGACACCGGAAGATATAGACCTGTCGGGGTCATCAGGGGTCACACGTGACTTTGTTGGTATAGCTACTCGACCTGCGCATGCGCGATATGGTATCATTCAGTGCCTAAAGCACCGCCTCTGGCGGTCAGGAAGGATGAAATAGAAAGACAAGTGACGCTGATCTTAGGACACAAATATTAACAAACACGCCTTGTTTAATGGGGGGGTCTGAGAGGACCCTGACCCTGAACCTCGCCCTGCAGCAGCAGAAACAGAGTGTTAGACAGTCAGAGATGTTCTCAGACAGACCTGACATCAGTGTGAAACTATAACAGCTACAACAGCTGTTACTGCTAACCCTGTACGGTGTGATCTGAATCTATGCTCAGGTTCAACTCTGAAACATAAATGAATGTAGATATAAAAGAGCCTTCCGTATGTTGATGAGATTAGAGAAACACCAGCTCTGCTATGAGAACATCTCTGTTAGAAGGTAAAAGCAGGAATACAGTCAGCATGCAGCAGGTACAGGTAAGATAGAGACAGGTAAGAGCACACACAATAAAGTCTTCATGTGGACCTGGGTTGTGTACCTAAAGGATTTGCCCCCCCTGCTGGACGGCAGGATGAAGTTAGACCGGATGAATCCGCTGCTGCTGCTGGTTCCTCCGGAGCTGTGCTGCAGACTGGACGCCTTCGACGACAGAGAGCTGATGTCAGCCAGGTCACCTGAGGTCAGCGAGCTGCTTCCTGTTCGACACGGCGAGATGTCGCTGTCCAACACCTGACAGTCCACCACAGGCTCCTCCCTCTCCTGATGACATCACAACACAAGCAGTGTCTGGTTAGTCAGAGCGAGACTAAATATTCAGACATGTTTTCTGTGATCCATTTATTCAAGTGATGAAGAGGAGGCTGCACTTTATAAAGTATACTGTATACTGTATTTTCCGGACTATAAGTCGCATTTATTTAGAAATGTATTCAACTACACAATAGCACACAGAACAACAGGCTTGATAGGTGTCCGGTATGCTAACGTAACACATTAACAGTTATTCAGCTACACAACAGCATAAAGAACATACAAACTATAGGCCAAATAAACATAACAAGCCAGCGAGTCCACCAAGCTCTCGATCTCATTCCACATCACTGAATCCACTGAAGATATAGACCAGCCCCAAGATGGCAGCTTGGCAGCATGTCAGTCCACGTCAGTGTTAAGTGTTGTCTGTTTTTACTAATAACTCCATTGTTCTTTTAACTTTCATATTGAAATTAAGCAAAGCTTTTTATTGTGCACTCTGCGCATACTAGTTTTTTGCAAAGTTTTTTGGGAATATCTCTCTTGTCGAGCTCATTGGGATGAAAACTACTCTGATCCTCTGATATTGATCCTGCACCTCTGGTGGGCACTCCTGTGCGTATCAGGCTTCACGTGCCTTGCCTCCCCACCTGGCCGTGCCAGGTCTCCACCTCTCTGGCAGCGGCCTGCTTCTGCCTCTGCCGCGGAAGCTACCTGACACCAGGCTCCCTGCCCGCCCGGTATAGCCTTTCCACCCGGCCTCCGCAGCGCATCCCCCCCCTCTCTCCTCTGACTGCGCCGACCGGCCCGCGGCCCGTGGTGCGTTCGCTGGCTCGGATACACACATCTGCTCTCGCCGGACAATGGCGTTTCTCGTGACTCTACTTTTCGCGCTGTCTGTCTGTGACTTACGAGCAAGTGATTGCTCCTGGGTGAGTCCATCTAACAATGTGTTTTGCCCGCAGGACTTTGTGTATGGAAGCACTTCAAGCACATGCTCTATGACTACTTTTCATTCCGTGCAACCCCCGAAGCGGTTGGCACAGGACATAAACTTATCATGCAAATTCCCCAGAGACTTACCCCGCCTTCAAAGCCTTTTGGCTTTAAATGACTACTTTGCGTTCAATGAGAGATCGCAGTCGGACTCAAAGTATGAGATGTTGAAGGTCTCGTCATGTAACGTTGTTGTTAAACGGAGATTGTTGATTGTTTTACTGTTGCTAATATCTGGAAATGTGCAACCTAACCCGGGCCCTGAGCAGCAGTGTGCTCAGACGCCATCTGATTTTAAATCACTGTCTGGCCTAAAAATTATCCATCTCAATGTGCGCAGCTTGCTTTCAAAAATGGATATGGTGCGAATATGGGTAAAATCCACAAATGCTGACATTGTTGTTATATCTGAAACATGGCTAACAAAATCCATTTCTGATAAAGATATTAACATTGATGGATACAATGTTTATCGTACTGACAGGCCAAGGAAAGGTGGTGGAGTTGCCATTTTTGTGAAGTCAAAATTTCATGTTCGAGTAATTGTGTCTGAATCAATTCCCAAACAACTGGAATTTATGGCAGTGAGTTTAGAAATGTCTAAGGATTTTGTTTTAACTGTTGTTGGGTGTTATAGGCCGCCATCTGCCTTGAGTGATGCGTTGCAGTCTTTGACGCAACTTTTATCAAAACTAAATTTTAACGAAATTGTCTTAGCAGGCGATCTAAACTGGGACTGGCTTAAGCCAGTATCTGATGATTTTAAATGTTATTGTGACTCTGTCAATCTGACCCAGTTGATTAATTCACCAACTCGCCCAAATCATAAACACCCTGAGAGATCGACCCTCATTGATTTAATCTTGTCCAATGCTCCTCATAAATTTTCAGCTGTTGGTGTTTTTTGCAACGATTTGAGTGACCATTGTGTTGTTGCTGTTAACAGAAACACAAAAATCCCTAAATCAAAACCCCGTGTACTTTTTAGGAGGGATCTAAAACATTTTAATGAACAGGGGTTTAATCATGATTTGTTTCATTTTAACTGGAGTAGAATAGAACAGATCCCTGATGTCGAGACGGCATTGACTTTTTTTAAGGATGGCTTTATGCAAATTTTAAATACACATGCACCTTTCAGGAGATACAGAGTTAAGGGGCGTGATAACCCCTGGTTCTCTCATGAACTTGCAGAAACTATTCATGCACGAAACCTGGCCTGGGCTAAGGCCAGGGCAACAGGTTCTGTCACTGATAGGATAGCATTTAGACAACTAAGAAACAAATGTTCCTCTTCTATCAAGAAAGCCAAATCTGAGTATTATTTGTCTGTCACCACAAAAAATTTAAATGACCCGAGGAGATTTTGGAAAGCTATAAAATCTCTTTCTGTCAGCAACAACTCTCAAGCTTTACCCACTTTTGTCATGAATGATTCTGTGGCTATTCATGACAAAATGGAATTAATGAATTGTTTTAACAAACATTTTGTATCTTCTGGCTCCCTGTTTGATACTGCTTGCTCTACATCTGTGAAACCCAGTACTGATGTGTCAGCATACGCTGGTCAGTCTTTCAATTTTGTGCCCTTTTCTGTGCAGGATGTTCATAAGGCCTTAAAAAAGCTTGATCCTAGGAAACCTTCAGGACCGGACTTGTTGGATCCTTATTTCTTGAAACTAGCAGCTGATTTTGTAGCGGAACCTCTTGCACATCTTTTTAACCTTACATTGACTTCTAGGGAAATACCAAGGATATGGAAGTCCGCTTTTGTCCTCCCTCTATTGAAAGGGGGTGACCCGAGTATTTTAAATAACTATAGGCCTATATCCAATCTGTCAGTACTGGTTAAAATCCTTGAATCTCTTGTGAGCGATCAACTGAAGGAGTTTTTATACACAAATGATATTTTATCACCTTATCAATCAGGTTTTAGAAAAAGGCATAGCACTATCACAGCTGCACTGAAAGTGGTAAATGACTTTTCTGTTACACTTGACAAGAAACAACATTGCGCCGCACTTTTTATTGACTTGTCAAAAGCTTTTGACACAGTCGACCATGACGTTTTAAAACGTAGACTTTTGAGCTCAGGACTCTCAGAAGAAGCCGTTGCTTGGTTTTCTAACTATCTCACTAATCGGTCTCAGTGCATCAGGTTTGATGGTCTCTGCTCAGATATTGTATCTGTCCACAAGGGTGTGCCGCAGGGCTCTGTATTAGGTCCACTTTTATTTACCATTTATGTGAATAATCCGGGTCAAAATGTATCAAATGCTACCTTACATTTCTATGCTGATGACACTATCGTATATTGCTGTGCTGCATCTCTTGCACAAGCCGTTGAAAACCTGCAAAATGCTTTTGTTGTTGTTCAAGATACACTGCATGAGCTGAAACTTGTTTTAAATGCAGAGAAGACCAAGCTGATGTTGTTTACTAACTCAAAGACCAGGTCACAAAATGTACCTGTGATTTCTACTGTTGATGGAAAGGAAATTGAAGTTGTAAACTCCTATAAATACCTGGGTATTTTAATCGACGAATCCCTTAATTTTAAGCCACATGTGCTGTGCCTGGTGAAAAAGCTGAGGCTAAAACTGGGTTTTCTTTTTAGAAACAAGTTGTGTTTTTCTTTTAATGTAAAAAAGCGTCTTGTCGCTGCAACTTTTTTACCTGTCTTGGACTATGGTGATCTTTTGTACATGCACGCCTCTGCTCAGTGTCTCCATATGGTTGACACAACTTACCATGCATCCTTGAGGTTCATTACAAACTGTAAAGCTCTGACTCACCATTGTGACTTGTACTCTCGGGTTAAATGGCCTTCTCTGGCGACCCGTAGGCTCTTACACTGGTACACCTTTATATATAAGGCAATTCTTGGTCTGCTTCCTCACTATCTATGTGTTTATATCATGCAGAAAAGTACCGGACAGTATTCTTTGCGCTCTCAGGACCTTTTTATGCTCTCTGTCCCAAACGCTCGAACAGAAATTGGGAAAAGGGCTTTTGGGTTTTCTGCACCCTCAGCCTGGAATCTGTTGCAGAATGACTTAAAACTAAAGGAGCTGGTGTCCTTAAATGTTTTTAAATCTAAAATGAAAGACCTGGAAGCAGATTCTATAGAATGCCGATGTTGTTAGCTCGACTGCTTGATCTATTGACTCCCAGATTTGACTCATAGATGGTTCTGTTATAATGCAAAATGTTTTGTAAATTGTACTTTGTCTCCCTTTGTGTATTTTGTCTGCAACTTTGTGTTTTTTGCTGCTGCCTGTCTTGGCCAGGTCTCCCTTGAAAAAGAGGTTCTTAATCTCAATGGGACCAACCTGGTTAAATAAAGGTTAAATAAAATAAATAAAATAAAAAGTCTTCATCTTCGGTGTCGCTTCTGAACACCTCCAAAAGCTAACTCCGCAAACTCCGGAGGAAGATGAAGCGCCGTCTCTTCTTCTGCGGGGCTATATAGTTGTCACAAGCCTAGAGCGCCCTCTCGCGGCTGTAGACGGTAATGTTTACTCCTTGGTTCATGTCAGTCGGTATGCACGTAGCCTATATTTTGATATATAAGTCGCAGGACGCCAAACTATGACAAAAAGTGCGACTTATAGTCCGGAAAATACGGTAATGTGATTTATTTAGGTGGTTCTTACCTGGGACACTTTTCTGTCCACCTCTTTTCCGTCCTCGTAATAAACATCTGTGATGATGCGGGTGACAGTGGTCCTCACTTCCTGTATGGTGCGTACGTGTCTGCTGTGGGCGGGGCCTGCAGTTCTCTTGAGGGATGGAGATGCTGATTCTCCCTGTGAGAAAGAGTGAGAGAGTACTGCACAGTCTTACCATACAGCACACACACATTCCTCTTTATATAAAGGTGTTCATACCTGGCCTGCTGGAACCCGGGCTCCTCTGGGGGTCTTGGTCGGAGTCTGTGGAGCTTCAGGAGGTCCTGGTCTGTCCTCTGCACGACCAGGAGGACCCTGAGAGGTCTGTGGAGCTGCAAACACTTCCTGTTGTGAGGGCTGCTCTAATTGGCTGTTAGGGAGGCTGTTACATCCCAGAGAGGAGGCCTGAGAGCTCCTCTGAGGAGAGGAGAACAGCTCCCCCCTGTGGACATTTAAAGAGAATCAATCATTAAATCAATGAACACCTGGGCTAATTCGCTGAACACCTAGGCCTTGTTTGTTCTGTTGGAGCCTTTTAAATATCAGACAAATAGTTAACCTGACAGGTGTGCTGTTAACCTGACAGGTGTGATGTTTACCTGACAGGTGTGATGTTTACTTGACAGGTGTGATGTTTACCTGACAGGTGTGCTGTTAACCTGACAGGTGTGATGTTTACTTGACAGGTGTGATGTTTACTTGACAGGTGTGCTGTTAACCTGACAGGTGTGATGTTTACCTGACAGGTGTGATGTTAACCTGACAGGTGTGATGTTGACTTGACAGGTGTGATGTTAACCTGACAGGTGTGATGTTTACTTGACAGGTGTGATGTTAACCTGACAGGTGTGATGTTTACCTGACAGGTGTGATGTTTACCTGTCAGGTGTGATGTTAACCTGACAGGTGTGATGTTTACTTGACAGGTGTGATGTTTACCTGACAGGTGTGATGTTAACCTGACAGGTGTGATGTTTACCTGACAGGTGTGATGTTAACCTGACAGGTGTGATGTTAACCTGACAGGTGTGATGTTAACCTGACAGGTGTGATGTTTACCTGACAGGTGTGATGTTTACTTGACAGGTGTGATGTTTACCTGACAGGTGTGATGTTAACCTGACAGGTGTGATGTTTACCTGACAGGTGTGATGTTAACCTGACAGGTGTGATGTTTACCTGACAGGTGTGATGTTAACCTGACAGGTGTGATGTTTACTTGACAGGTGTGATGTTTACCTGACAGGTGTGATGTTTACCTGACAGGTGTGATGTTTACCTGACAGGTGTGATGTTTACTTGACAGGTGTGATGTTTACTTGACAGGTGTGCTGTTAACCTGACAGGTGTGATGTTTACTTGACAGGTGTGATGTTTACCTGACAGGTGTGATGTTTACTTGACAGGTGTGATGTTAACCTGACAGGTGTGATGTTTACCTGACAGGTGTGATGTTAACCTGACAGGTGTGATGTTTACTTGACAGGTGTGATGTTAACCTGACAGGTGTGCTGTTAACCTGACAGGTGTGATGTTTACCTGACAGGTGTGATGTTAACCTGACAGGTGTGATGTTTACTTGACAGGTGTGATGTTTACCTGACAGGTGTGATGTTTACCTGACAGGTGTGATGTTAACCTGACAGGTGTGATGTTTACCTGACAGGTGTGATGTTTACTTGACAGGTGTGATGTTAACCTGACAGGTGTGATGTTTACTTGACAGGTGTGATGTTAACCTGACAGGTGTGATGTTAACCTGACAGGTGTGATGTTTACCTGACAGGTGTGATGTTTACCTGACAGGTGTGATGTTAACCTGACAGGTGTGATGTTTACTTGACAGGTGTGATGTTAAGGTGTGATGTTCACCTAACAGGTGTGCTGTTAACCTGACAGGTGTGATGTTTACCTGACAGGTGTGATGTTTACCTGACAGGTGTGATGTTAACCTGACAGGTGTGATGTTTACTTGACAGGTGTGATGTTAAGGTGTGATGTTCACCTAACAGGTGTGCTGTTAACCTGACAGGTGTGATGTTCACCTAACAGGTGTGCTGTTAACCTGACAGGTGTGATGTTCACCTAACAGGTGTGCTGTTAACCTGACAGGTGTGATGTTTACCTGACAGGTGTGATGTTACTGGCTTTTTTTCTTTATAACTCTTGTTTTTGATATCATGTTCATCCTCATAACATGTAACATGCAATAGCATGCTCATCCTTATATGCACTGTGTGCATGATAGTATTTTGATCATACAGACTGTTACTGGCTTTCTACATAATTGTTTTGATGTATATTTTTTACACTTTTTTTGATATTTTTTATTTAACTTATTTTTGCACTGTGTGCTTTTTCTTCTGCTGACTATCCTGCTTTGCTGCTGTAACACTGTAAATTTCTCCGTTCGTGAGATGAATAAAGGATTATCTTATCTTATCTTATCTTACCTGACAGGTGTGATGTTTACCTGACAGGTGTGATGTTAAGGTGTGATGGTCACCTAACAGGTGTGCTGTTAACCTGACAGGTGTGATGTTAACCTGACAGGTGTGATGTTTACCTGACAGGTGTGATGTTTACTTGACAGGTGTGATGTTAAGGTGTGATGGTCACCTAACAGGTGTGCTGTTAACCTGACAGGTGTGATGTTAACCTGACAGGTGTAATGTTTACCTGACAGGTGTGATATTTACCTGACAGGTGTGACGTTAAAGTGTGATGTTCACCTAACAGGTGTGATATTTACCTGACAGGTGTGCTGTTTACCTGACAGGTGTGATGTTTACTTGACAGGTGTGATGTTAAGGTGTGATGTTCACCTAACAGGTGTGCTGTTAACCTGACAGGTGTGATGTTAACCTGACAGGTGTGATGTTAACCTGACAGGTGTGATGTTAACCTGACAGGTGTGCTGTTAACCTGACAGGTGTGATGTTAACCTGACAGGTGTGATGTTAACCTGACAGGTGTAATGTTTACCTGACAGGTGTGATATTTACCTGACAGGTGTGACGTTAAAGTGTGATGTTCACCTAACAGGTGTGATATTTACCTGACAGGTGTGCTGTTTACCTGACAGGTGTGATGTTTACTTGACAGGTGTGATGTTAAGGTGTGATGTTCACCTAACAGGTGTGCTGTTAACCTGACAGGTGTGATGTTAACCTGACAGGTGTGATGTTAACCTGACAGGTGTGATGTTAACCTGACAGGTGTGATGTTCACCTAACAGGTGTGATATTTACCTGACAGGTGTGCTGTTTACCTGACAGGTGTGATGTTTACTTGACAGGTGTGACGTTAAGGTGTGATGTTCACCTAACAGGTGTGCTGTTAACCTGACAGGTGTGATGTTTACTTGACAGGTGTGATGTTAAGGTGTGATGTTCACCTAACAGGTGTGCTGTTAACCGGACAGGTGTGATGTTAACCTGACAGGTGTGATGTTAACCTGACAGGTGTGATGTTAACCTGACAGGTGTAATGTTTACCTGACAGGTGTGATATTTACCTGACAGGTGTGACGTTAAAGTGTGATGTTCACCTAACAGGTGTGATATTTACCTGACAGGTGTGCTGTTTACCTGACAGGTGTGATGTTTACTTGACAGGTGTGATGTTAAGGTGTGATGTTCACCTAACAGGTGTGCTGTTAACCTGACAGGTGTGATGTTAACCTGACAGGTGTGATGTTAACCTGACAGGTGTGATGTTAACCTGACAGGTGTGATGTTCACCTAACAGGTGTGATATTTACCTGACAGGTGTGCTGTTTACCTGACAGGTGTGATGTTTACTTGACAGGTGTGACGTTAAGGTGTGATGTTCACCTAACAGGTGTGCTGTTAACCTGACAGGTGTGATGTTTACCTGACAGGTGTGATGTTTACTTGACAGGTGTGACGTTAAGGTGTGATGTTCACCTAACAGGTGTGCTGTTAACCTGACAGGTGTGACGTTAAAGTGTGATGTTCACCTAACAGGTGTGATATTTACCTGACAGGTGTGCTGTTTACCTGACAGGTGTGATGTTTACTTGACAGGTGTGACGTTAAGGTGTGATGTTCACCTAACAGGTGTGCTGTTAACCTGACAGGTGTGATGTTTACCTGACAGGTGTGATGTTAAGGTGTGATGTTCACCTAACAGGTGTGCTGTTAACCTGACAGGTGTGATGTTTACCTGACAGGTGTGCTGTTTACCTGACAGGTGTGATGTTTACCTGACAGGTGTGATATTTACCTGACAGGTGTGACGTTAAGGTGTGATGTTCACCTAACAGGTGTGATATTTACCTGACAGGTGTGACGTTAGGATAAGGATAAGGATAAACTTTATTGATCCCCCAATGGGGGAAATTTAGATGTTACAGCAGCTCAAAAACAGGAATATAAACAGCATCAATAGCAAAAAGTTTAAGAAAAAACAGCTATGAGCATGTTTACATGAATTAAATAAAGGAAGTAAAAATACAATAGAATTAAATAATACCAGGCATAAACACTATGTACACTTTGACTCGTGGAAAGACAGATCAGACATTATAACAAACACACACAGTGTGTAGCATTAATGATAATGATGATTATTCTACAGAGTCATGAGGCGGTGATGCTGTTAAACAGTCTGACTGCAGATGGAATAAAGGACCTGCGGTAGCGCTCAGTCCTGCAGGGCGGATGTCTCAGTCTGCTGCTGAAGGAGCTGCTCAGGGCCCCCACAGTGTCATGCAGGGGGTGAGAGTGATTGTCCATGATGGATGTCAGCTTCGCTAACATCCTCCTCTCACCCACCTCCTCTACAGAGTCCAGAGGACAGTCCAGGACAGAACCGGCCCTCCTGACCAGTCTGTTCAGTCTCTTCCTGTCTCTCTCTGTGCTCCCTCCTCCCCAGCAGGCCACTGCATAGAAAAGTGCAGACGCCACCACAGAGTCATAAAATGTCCGTAACAGAGTCCTGCACACTCCAAAGGACCTCAGTCGCCTCAGCAGGTGCAGTCGACTTTGGCCCCTCTTGTACAGGACGTCGGTGTTGTGTGACCAGTCCAGTTTATTGTTGAGGTGAACACCCAGGTATTTGTACGACTCCACCATCTCAATGTCCAAACCCTGGATGTTCACCGGTGCAGTCTGGGGTGACTTCCTGTGGAAGTCTATCACCATCTCCTTTGTCTTACTGGCGTTGAGCTGAAGGTGGTTGAGCTCACTCCAGTTGACAAAGTCTGTGATGACCTGCCTGTACTCCTGGTCGCTCCCCTTAGACACGCACCCCACGATGGCTGTGTCATCGGAGAACTTCTGCAGGTGGCAACTCCCAGAGTTGTAACTGAAGTCTGAGGTGTACAGGGTGAAGAGAAAGGGGGAGAGCACTGTCCCCTGTGGGGCCCCCGTGCTGCAGACCACCATGTCCGACTCACAGCCTTGAAGCCTCACATACTGTGGTCTGTAGGAAAGGTAGTCAGTTGTCCACGCAGCCAGGTGACAGTCTACTCCCGCTCTTTCTAGCTTCCCCCTGAGCAGTGCAGGCTGGATGGTGTTGAAGGCACTGGAGAAGTCAAAGAACATGACCCTCACAGTGCTGCCGGTGTTCTCCAGGTGAGTCCAGGATCTGTGCAGCAGGTAGATGACGGCGTCATCCACCCCGATGTCCGGTTGGTAGGCGAACTGCAGAGGATCCAGATGTGAAGTCACCAGGGGGGCGGAGGTAGTTGAGGATGATCCTCTCCATGGTCTTCATCAGGTGAGAGGTGAGGGTCACAGGTCTGAAGTGGTTAGGCTCCCTGGGGTGAGATGTCTTTGGGACTGGCACCACGCAGGAAGTCTTCCACAGAGTGGGGACCCTCTCCAGACTCAGGCTCAGGTTGAAGATGTGCAGAAGAACCTCACAGAGCTGGTCTGCACAGTCCTTCAGGAGTCTGGAGCTAATGCCATCTGGACCTGTGGCCTTCCTAGCCTTGATCTTTCTCAGCTGACTTCTCACCTGATCAGCTGTAATGGAGAGGCCATTGGTGGAGGAGGAGGAGGGGAGGGCTGTTGAGGGGGGTGACAGGGTGCTCAGGTGGAGTGGTTGAGAAGTGGAGAGGCCGTTTGTGGAGGAGGAGGAGGGGAGGAGGGCTGTTGAGGGGGGTGACAGGGTGCTCAGGTGGAGTGATTGAGAAGTGGGCTGGTCAGAGCTCTGCTGGTTGGGGGTGGGGGTGGGAGCAGAATCGAATCTGTTGAAAAACAAATTCAGTTCATTTGCCCACTCCCTGTCTCCTGCTTCAGGGCCCCTCCCACGACCTCTGCTGTGACCTGAGATGTTATTCAGGCCTCTCCAGACTTCCCTTGCGTTGTTCTCCTGCAATTTCTCCTCCATCTTTGTCCTGTAGCTGGCTTTCCCCTCCTTGATTTTGTTCTTCAGCTCCTTCTGCACCCTCCTCAGCTCCTCTCTATCTCCAGATCTGAAAACCCTCCTCTTTTCGAGCAGCAGGGTTTTCAGCTCAGGAGTCACCCAGGGTTTGTTGTTTGAGAAACACCGTACTTTTTTGGTGGGTACAGTGTTCTCAACACAGAAGTTTATGTAGTCTGTGATGCAGTGGGTTAGGCTGTCGATGTCCTCCCCATGTGGACTGCACAGTACATCCCAGTCAGTGGTCTTGAAGCAGTCCTGCAGCGCCTCAGTGGCCTCCTTAGACCACTTTTTTACATACATAGTTGTGGGGGGTTGTTTTTTTCACCATAGGTATGTAAATGGGCTGCAGTCTCACCAGGTTGTGGTCTGATCGTCCCAGTGGGGGGAGGGGGGATGATCTGTATGCATCCTTGGTGTTTGCATACAGTAAGTCCAAAGTTTTATTTTCCCTGGTATAGCAGTCAACTTACTGAATGAAAGTAGGGAGAGTGGCAGACAGGGAAGCGTGATTAAAGTCTCCTGAGATGAGAATAAGAGACTGGGGGTGCGATGTCTGTTGCTGAGAAACCACACTGTGGATGAGTTCACAGGCTGCAGCAGCGTCAGCCGAGGGGGGGACGTATACCGTCACCGCGATGACGTGGGAGAACTCCCTCGGTAGGTAATATGGCCGCATGCTTACAGCCAGCAGCTCCACATCCTTAGTGCAGCGCTGTTCTTTAACGGTGATGTGCCCAGGGTTACACCATCTCTCATTCACAAACATCGCTATTCCCCCGCCTTTCCTCTTACCACTGTCTCTCGCGCTCTGGTCCACTCTGACGAGGTGAAAGCCGTCCAAAGTTACGAGCGTGTCCGGAGTGAGTTCATTCAGCCATGTCTCCGTGAACTGCATGATGCTGCACTCGCGGTATTCCCTCTGAAGCCGGGTGAGCGCCGTCAGCTCTTCCATCTTATTAGGGAGAGATCTTACATTCCCCATAATTAAAGATGGCACGGATGGTTTGTACCGTCTTTTCTTTTCCCGGCACTTCACCCCGGCTCTGCATCCCCTTCTCCTCCTCCGTAGTTCTGCGGGGATGTTCGGTCTATCCGCTGGCTGTGTCCGAGGCTGGCACAGCGCGATCAGCTGTTCGCGGGTGTAAACAATGGAGCCGTGGCTGTAAGGGTCTCCGGAGGAAGTTTTAAAAAGTCCACAGAGAAAGAAAAACAGCACCAATAATCCTAAATGATGTATGTCCATGATTGTCGTTTGAAGTTGGAGTTACTTATAAAGTTATACCAACAAAAAGTCAAAATTAACAAAATAAACTTAAAAACAATAACGCGAGGGACGGAGCTGCCGTAACAAGCGGCCACCCAGAGCGGCGCCGGAAACGGAGAAGGTGTGATGTTCACCTGACAGGTGTGATGTTTAAGGTGTGCTATTTACCTGACAGGTGTAATATTTACCTGACAGGTGTGATGTTTCTGGCAGCGTGGGCGTCCTCCTCATCCCCCTGCTGTCTGTGCACCTGTGTGACCCGGCTGAACACAGAGGGGCTGCTGGCGTACAAAACACGAGGTTATAATATGACAGAAAGGTGGAGCGGATTAAACACGTGTGTAATAAAAGTTAGCGTGTGTTTACCACCGAGGACATGAGTCTGTATATCACTAATAAAACCTTCAGTGAGAGAGACGTCTCTATGTTTAATGTCTTCATAGATAAGAGACAGAAACTGAACATTTATCTCTAACTGACATTTTGAACACTGACGTCTTCATTGTGAGGAGACCAGCTGATAATTTCTCCGTTACGTACACACTCTCACACACACGTTACCTGTTTGCAACCTGATGACCAGAGGACACCTTGACCACAGACCCCTCCTCCTCGGACAGAGCCGGCTCTAAAAGGAGAGAAACTTGTCAATTAGAGGCTGATGATGTGTGCAGCGTCTCCATGGAAACAACCCTGTCACATGACACAGCGTGAGAGTGATGGAGGAGTCTTACTCTGCAGGCTGAAGCGCTCCGAGCTGCCTTCCTCCACCGGGGTCACCAGCTTCATCCTCAGACTCAGCTTCCCTCCCCCCCCCTCCCCCAAGTCTCCCCCGCTCTCCCCCGACACCATGTCGCTCGCTGCCATTGCCACGTCTGCAGAGGTGTCAGCAGACACGCCCACCTTCTCGGAGAATGAAGAGATTTCTGCAGAGACAGAAACATGTGAAGACATTAGCTCATGTTGTTCTACGTGATGAGACGTGTCACAGTTCAGATGGGAAAACTGACCAATGGGAGTGCTGTGTCTCAGCGTCTGCTTCAGTTGGGTGATCAGAGGGGGCGTGGCTCCAACCACAGGACCAATCAGCTCCCCCTCTTTGGGCAGGGTGAAGTGGAAGGAGATCTCTGCAGCAGAAATAACAGACGTGAGATCAGAGATAGAATATAAAAACAGATCTATTTATCGATATCTATGTAAGAGTGTCTGAGTGACAGCTCAGGCTCACCTCCTGAGCTGTCACTCAGACTCTTGTCTTTGAGCCCCTCTGGTTCAGGCCCTGCCCTCTCAGGCTGGGAGAGTCTATCAGAGGGCAGCTTCTTGGGGTGGTGTCCATTGGTGGAGACAGATTCTCTGCCTCTGATTGGCTGGGAGCTGTTGGTCCTTGAATGTTTCTGAGAGTCTCTGTCTGTAATGATGATGACACTGTCCTCTTCCTCTCTCTCACCCATCGGCTCAGGTGACAGAAGCTGACTCTGAGAGAGGACCAGAGCCATCCCCGACGCCCCGCCCCCTGCGCTCTGCTCCTCCTCCCCCTCTGTCAGGTGTCCGACTGTCTGACTGTTCCTCTGTGACTCTGCAGACTGACTATTTGAGCTACCTCTCTCTCTCAGGAGAGCAGCAGTCTTCCGCACCTCCTCCGGCCTCTGACAGGTCAGACTGCCGGGGGCAGGGTCAGGGGGCGTGGCCTGCACAGAGCTCACCTGTGAGCTGTCAGTGTGTTTGTGTTTTACATTCATGTTGGGTACATTCAGAGGAGCAGCAGTGTGTGTGTGCTGCTGACTGGGATGTTTCAGGGCTCCCACAGAGGACTCGGACTTGGAGGCGGTCTGTGACTCCGAGCTCAAACCGTTTCTCTCTCTCCTCCCCTCGCCGCGTGACATCACAGAGTCACAGGTGGGCGGTTCAGTCAGATCCTCGATCTGCGTGTCCTGACTGTCGTCAGCAGGCGGATGGGATGTGCTGCTGAGTTTGCTGACAGACAGCTGCAGACAGGCGGCAGCACTGTCCACACTCTGAGACTGGGTGTTGTTCTTGGAGCGCTGAGGCGTCTCCTGGCTCTGAGTCGGGACAAACACGTCCTAAAATCAGGACAAACACAAACATCATGTTTTTAGAATCAGTTTAGACTTTGAAGTTTACCCAGCAGTAAGAGGCCTCCTTTTGATCCAACTAAAGAAACTGTGTAAAGCCTGGTACACACAGAAAGATTTTTAAATCCTAAAAACGATGTTGAAAATGTGAGAGCCCACACATGAGAGGGCGGCCCCGATCATCCTCCGAGCAGATCGTAGAGGGTATCACTCGAAAATCTGTAAGATCCTCTTTGGAACGATCAGTTCCTCCGGTTTTGCAGACTGTGGTCAGGGAAGGCCCAGCCCAGGTGTGCTGGCCCAGGTGTGCTGGTGTTGGGCACACGTGCATCCGTGTGTATCCGTGAACCTGTTTCACGTGTTTATGCGTGTGTATCTGTGAACCTGTGTCACGTGTCTATCCGTGTGTATCCGTGAACCTGTCACGTGTTTATCCGTGTGTATCTGTGAACCTGTCATGTGTCTATCCGTGTGTATCCGTGAACCTGTGTCACGTGTCTATCCGTGTGTATCTGTGAACCTGTGTCACGTGTCTATCCGTGTGTATCCGTGAACCTGTCACGTGTTTATCCGTGTGTATCTGTGAACCTGTCATGTGTCTATCCGTGTGTATCCGTGAACCTGTGTCACGTGTCTATCCGTGTGTATCTGTGAACCTGTGTCACTTGTCTATCCGTGTGTATCCGTGAACCTGTTTCACGTGTTTATCCGTGTGTATCTGTGAACCTGTCATGTGTCTATCCGTGTGTATCCGTGAACCTGTTTCACGTGTTTATGCGTGTGTATCTGTGAACCTGTGTCACGTGTCTATCCGTGTGTATCCGTGAACCTGTCACGTGTTTATCCGTGTGTATCTGTGAACCTGTCATGTGTCTATCCGTGTGTATCCGTGAACCTGTTTCACGTGTTTATGCGTGTGTATCTGTGAACCTGTGTCACGTGTCTATCCGTGTGTATCCGTGAACCTGTCACGTGTTTATCCGTGTGTATCTGTGAACCTGTCATGTGTCTATCCGTGTGTATCCGTGAACCTGTCACGTGTTTATCCGTGTGTATCTGTAAACCTGTGTCACGTGTTTATCCGTGTGTATCTGTAAACCTGTGTCACGTGTTTATCCGTGTGTATCTGTAAACCTGTGTCACGTGTCTATCCGTGTGTATCCGTGAACCTGTCACGTGTTTATCCGTGTGTATCCGTGAACCTGTGTCACGTGTTTATGCGTGTGTATCTGTGAACCTGTCACGTGTTTATCCGTGTGTTTCCGTGAACCTGTGTCACATGTTTATCCGTGTGTATCTGTGAACCTGTCACGTGTTTATCCGTGAACCTGTCACGTGTTTATCCGTGTGTCCGTGAACCTGTCACGTGTTTATCCGTGTGTATCCGTGAACCTGTCACGTGTTTATCCGTGTGTATCCGTGAACCTGTCACGTGTTTATCCGTGTTTATCCGTGAACCTGTCACGTGTTTATCCGTGTGTATCCGTGAACCTGTCACGTGTTTATCCGTGAACCTGTCACGTGTTTATCCGTGTGTATCCATGAACCTGTCACGTGTTTATCCGTGTGTATCCGTGAACCTGTCACGTGTTTATGCGTGTGTATCCGTGAACCTGTCACGTGTTTATCCGTGTGTTTCCGTGAACCTGTGTCACGTGTTTATGCGTGTGTATCCGTGAACCTGTCATGTGTTTAACCGTGTGTATCTGTGAATCTGTGTCACGTGTTTATGCGTGTGTATCCGTGAACCTGTCACGTGTTTAACCGTGTGTATCTGTGAACCTGTCACGTGTTTATCCGTGTGTATCTGTGAATCTGTGTCACGTGTTTATGCGTGTGTATCCGTGAACCTGTGTCACGTGTTTATGCGTGTGTATCCGTGAACCTGTCACGTGTTTATGCGTGTGTATCTGTGAACCTGTCACGTGTTTATCCGTGTGTATCCGTGAACCTGTGTCACGTGTTTATGCGTGTGTATCTGTGAACCTGTCACGTGTTTATCCGTGTGTTTCCGTGAACCTGTGTCACATGTTTATGCGTGTGTATCCGTGAACCTGTCACGTGTTTATCCGTGTGTATCTGTGAACCTGTCACGTGTTTATCCGTGAACCTGTCACGTGTTTATCCGTGTGTCCGTGAACCTGTCACGTGTTTATCCGTGTGTATCCGTGAACCTGTGTCACGTGTTTATCCGTGTGTATCTGTGAATCTGTGTCACGTGTTTATGCGTGTGTATCCGTGAACCTGTGTCACGTGTTTATCCTTGTGTATCCGTGAACCTGTGTCACGTGTCTATCCGTGTGTATCCGTGAACCTGTCACGTGTTTATCCGTGTGTATCCGTGAACCTGTCACGTGTTTATCCGTGTGTATCTGTGAATCTGTGTCACGTGTTTATCCGTGTGTATCCGTGAACCTGTGTCACGTGTTTATCCGTGTGTATCCGTGAACCTGTCACGTGTTTATCCGTGAACCTGTCACGTGTTTATCCGTGTGTATCTGTGAATCTGTGTCACGTGTTTATCCGTGAACCTGTCACGTGTTTATCCGTGTGTTTCCGTAATAAAGTATAGTATTGTTGTAAAGTATGGAAACAGTCAAGGAGTCAAACTAATGAGCTTGAATGAAATCAAACAGGACGTACGTGAGAGAACTGTGGCTGTGAGGGCAAAGACAGAGTCCGCTCCAACACAAAATCGGGGGAATTCTGGGAAACAGGCGTAGAGGCAGAGGGGTGGGGCTTAGAGGTAGCCTGTGTTTCCATTGGGTCTCCTTTTTCCCCTGTGTCCATCGATTCCTCTGCAGACGGACAAACAAACAAACAAATTATTATATATGTCAAATGCTGACTGTGTGTGTGTCAGTGTGTGTGTGTTGTCAGTGTGTGTACGTGTGTGTGTATGTGTGTTGTCAGTGTGTGTGTGTTCGTGTGTTATCAGTGTGTGTGTGTCTGTGTGTTGTCAGTGTGTGCTGTCAGTGTGTGTGTGTCTGTGTGTTGTCAGTGTGTGTGTGTGTGTGTGTGTCAGTGTGTGTGTGTCTGTGTGTTGTTAGTGTGTGTCAGTGTGTGTGTCTGTGTGTTGTCAGTGTGTGTCTGTGTTGTCAGTGTGTGCTGTTAGTGTGTCAGTGTGTGTGTGTCTGTGTGTTGTCAGTGTGTGTCAGTGTGTGTGTGTCAGTGTGTGTGTATGTGCATTGTCAGTGTGTGTGTGTGTCTGTGTGTTGTTAGTGTGTGTCAGTGTGTGTGTCTGTGTGTTGTCAGTGTGTGTCTGTGTTGTCAGTGTGTGCTGTTAGTGTGTCAGTGTGTGTGTGTCTGTGTGTTGTCAGTGTGTGTCAGTGTGTGTGTCTGTGCATTGTCAGTGTGTGTGTGTCTTTGTGTTATCAGGGTGTGTCAGTGTGTGTGTCTGTGTGTTATCAGTGTGTTGTCAGTGTGTGTCAGTATGTGTGTCAGTGTGTGTGTGTCTGTGTGTATGTGTCAGTGTGTGTCAGTCTCTGTGTTTTCAGTGTGTGCTGTCAGTGTGTGTGTTGTCAGTGAGTGTGTTGTGTGTGTATGTGTTGTCAGTGAGTGTGTGTGTTGTCAGTGTGTGTTGTCAGTGTGTGTGTGTGTGTGTGTGTGTGTTGTCAGTGTGTGTGTATATGTGTGTGTTGTCAGTGTGTGTGTGTCTGTGTTGTCAGTGTGTGTGTGTGTCTGTTGTCAGTGTGTGTGTGTTATCAGTGTGTGTCAGTGTGTGTGTGTGTGTATGTGTCTGTGTGTTGTCAGTGTGTGTTGTCAGTGTGTGTCAGTGTGTGTGTGTATGTGTGTGTCTATGTGTGTGTGTGTGTGTCTGTGTGTCAGTGTGCGTGTGTCTGTGTGTTGTCAGTGTGTGTGTGTGTGTGTCAGTGTGTGTTGTCAGTGTGTGTGTGTCAGTGTGTCTGTGCTGTCAGTGTGTGTGTTGTCAGTGTGTGTGTGTGTGTGTGTGTGTTAGTGTGTGTGTCTGTGCTGTCAGTGTGTGTGTTGTCAGTGTGTGTGTGTCTGTGTGTTGTCAGTGTGTGTGTCTGTGCTGTCAGTGTGTGTGTGTTGTCAGTGTGTGTGTGTGTTAGTGTGTGTGTGTTGTCAGTGTGTGTGTGCTGTCAGTGTGTGTGTGTTGTCAGTGTGTGTGTCTGTGCTGTCAGTGTGTGTGTGTTGTCAGTGTGTGTGTGTGTTAGTGTGTGTGTGTTGTCAGTGTGTGTGTGCTGTCAGTGTGTGTGTGTCTGTGCTGTCAGTGTGTGTGTTGTCAGTGTGTGTGTGTCTGTGTGTTGTCAGTGTGTGTGTGTTGTCAGTGTGTGTGTCTGTGCTGTCAGTGTGTGTGTTGTCAGTGTGTGTGTGTCTGTGTGTTGTCAGTGTGTGTGTCTGTGCTGTCAGTGTGTGTGTGTTGTCAGTGTGTGTGTGTGTTAGTGTGTGTGTGTTGTCAGTGTGTGTGTGCTGTCAGTGTCTGTGTGTTGTCAGTGTGTGTGTCTGTGCTGTCAGTGTGTGTGTGTTGTCAGTGTGTGTGTGTGTTAGTGTGTGTGTGTTGTCAGTGTGTGTGTGCTGTCAGTGTGTGTGTGTTGTCAGTGTGTGTGTGTCTGTGTGTTGTCAGTGTGTGTGTCTGTGCTGTCAGTGTGTGTGTGTTGTCAGTGTGTGTGTGTGTTAGTGTGTGTGTTGTCAGTGTGTGTTGTCAGTGTGTGTTGTCAGTGTGTGTGTGTTGTCAGTGTGTGTTGTCAGTGTGTGTTGTCAGTGTGTGTGTGTTGTCAGTGTGTATGTGTGTTAGTGTGTGTGTTGTCAGTGTGTGTTGTCAGTGTGTGTTGTCAGTGTGTGTGTGTTGTCAGTGTGTGTTGTCAGTGTGTGTTGTCAGTGTGTGTGTGTTGTCAGTGTGTGTTGTCAGTGTGTGTGTGTTGTCAGTGTGTGTGTTGTCAGTGTGTGTGTGTGTTAGTGTGTGTGTTGTCAGTGTGTGTTGTCAGTGTGTGTTGTCAGTGTGTGTGTGTTGTCAGTGTGTGTGTTGTCAGTGTGTGTGTTGTCAGTGTGTGTGTGTTGTCAGTGTGTGTGTTGTCAGTGTGTGTGTGTTGTCAGTGTGTGTGTTGTCAGTGTGTGTGTGTGTTAGTGTGTGTGTTGTCAGTGTGTGTTGTCAGTGTGTGTTGTCAGTGTGTGTGTGTTGTCAGTGTGTGTGTTGTCAGTGTGTGTGTTGTCAGTGTGTGTGTGTTGTCAGTGTGTGTGTTGTCAGTGTGTGTGTGTTGTCAGTGTGTGTGTTGTCAGTGTGTCTGTGTGTTGTCAGTGTGTGTGTTGTCAGTGTGTGTGTGTGTTGTCAGTGTGTGTGTGTTGTCAGTGTGTGTGTGTCTGTGTAGTAAGTGTGTGCTGTCAGTGTTTGTGTGATGTCAGTGTGTGTGTGTGTGTGTGTGTGTGTGTGATTTCATTGTGTGTGTGTTGTCAGTGTGTGTGTGTTGTCAGTGTGTGAGTCTTATCAGTGTGTGTGTCAGAGTGAGTGTGTGTTGTCAGTGTGTGTGTGTTGTCAGTGTGTGTGTGTTGTCAGTGTGTGTGTGTCTGTGTAGTAAGTGTGTGCTGTCAGTGTTTGTGTGATGTCAGTGTGTGTGTGTGTTGTCAGTGTGTGTGTGTGTGTGTGTGTGTGATTTCATTGTGTGTGTGTTGTCAGTGTGTGAGTCTTATCAGTGTGTGTGTCAGAGTGTGTGTGTGTTGTCAGTGTGTGTGTGTTGTCAGTGTGTGTTGTCAGTGTGTGTGTGTTGTCAGTGTGTGTGTTGTCAGAGTGTGTTGTCAGTGTGTGTGTTGTCAGTGTGTGTGTGTGTGTTGTCAGTGTGTGTGTGTGTTGTCAGTGTGTGTGTGTTGTCAGTGTGTGTGTGTCTGTGTGTAGTAAGTGTGTGCTGTCAGTGTTTGTGTGATGTCAGTGTGTGTGTGTGTGAGATTTCATTGTGTGTGTGTGTTGTCAGTGTGTGTGTGTGTTGTCAGTGTGTGTGTGTTGTCAGTGTGTGTGTGTCTGTGTGTAGTAAGTGTGTGCTGTCAGTGTTTGTGTGTTGTCAGTGTGTGTGTGTGTGAGATTTCATTGTGTGTGTGTGTTGTCAGTGTGTGTGTCAGAGTGAGTGTGTGTGTGTCAGTGTGTGTGTGTGTGATTTCATTGTGTGTGTGTGCTGTCAGTGTGTGTGTCAGAGTGAGTGTGTGTGTTGTCAGTGTGTGTGTCAGAGTGAGTGTGTGTGTTGTCAGTGTGTGTGTCAGAGTGAGTGTGTGTGTTGTCAGTGTGTGTGTCAGAGTGAGTGTGTGTGTTGTCAGTGTGTGTGTCAGAGTGAGTATGTGTGTGTGTGTTGTCAGTGTGTGTGTGTGTCTGTGTGTAGTAAGTGTGTGCTGTCAGTGTTTGTGTGTTGTCAGTGTGTGTGTGTGTGAGTCTTGTCAGTGTGTGTGTCAGAGTGAGTGTGTGTGTTGTCAGTGTGTGTGTCAGAGTGAGTGTGTGTGTTGTCAGTGTGTGTGTCAGAGTGAGTGTGTGTGTGTGTGTTGTCAGTGTGTGTGTCAGAGTGAGTGTGTGTGTTGTCAGTGTGTGTGTCAGAGTGAGTGTGTGTGTTGTCAGTGTGTGTGTCAGAGTGAGTGTGTGTGTGTGTGTTGTCAGTGTGTGTGTCAGAGTGAGTGTGTGTGTGTGTTGTCAGTGTGTGTGTCAGAGTGAGTGTGTGTGTTGTCAGTGTGTGTGTCAGAGTGAGTGTGTGTGTGTGTGTGTCAGTGTGTGCATCATGGAGGGCAGACTAGTGCTTCACCTCCTTCACTCTCTGGCTCTGTGGGAGAGCTGGGGACGATCAGGGGGGTGGGGTCAGAGTGGTCGGGGGTGGGGGCCACATAGTCCACAGAGCTCCTGCAGAAAGGGGCGGAGTCATTAGAGCGTAAAGTTAGTTATCGGGCTGCGTTTCAGTGCACATACTTTATTATCATATTTGAGTTTCTTACTGGGACAGACTCTCCTGAACCAGAGTGTCCTGTCCTGACAGGTGCAGCAGTCTCAGGGTGTGGGCGGGGGTCGGGGTGGGGTCACCCTGCTGCTCCTCCTCTGACACTGTGCTGTCAACTGTCACACCTGAGACAAACACACAGGTGAGGCATCAGAGGGACAAACACACACAGGTGACAGTCTCTGCTCCAGAACGTCACACATCCGTGTTATTACCGCTCCTGTCGGCGTCAAACATGTCCTGCTGCGAGGACGGGGTCTCGTGGTCCTGCTGGTCCTGGACTCTGAGCTTGGGCTTAGACTCCAGAGAGCTGCTGAGGACAGAGACGGACCAGATTTTAACATCAGAAGTTAAAAAGGTGGATGAGGTGGGGTTGTTTCTAGTAGTGACCCTAAACTACAAAGAGAAAAACATCATCATCTACTCGCTCACAGTTACTGTATTGACTGGAGGAGTACGGAGGCGTACTGAGCATGTGCGGAAATTCTCTGAGCGGCATTTTATCAGTCCATGGAGACGACCGCGGAGACGCATGCTGCTGTTTTCAAACGTTTACAGTTTCAGGCCCTCCAAACGCCATCGTCGTGTGAACAAACAAACACTACATGAGGTTTCAGTTGAATTGGTCATCTTGTAAACACGACATCAAGACTCAAACTAAACTTTAGTAAAACATGTCAGAGTAACACAGAGAGATAATGCAGTCAGGGCTCGATGTACGCTCACATGTAAACACCTTTATCAGACCCAAACTAGACGTTCTGAGCATGCTCCACAGCCCCCACGCCGGGCTTTGACCAG
>CM036535.1:36156467-36181467 GCA_020745685.1 Tautogolabrus adspersus | reverse complement strand
ACCTGTATATAAGCCTCACCTAAATATCAGCCTCACCTGTATATAAGCCTCACCTAAATATCAGTCTCACCTGTATATCAGCCTCACCTAAATATCAGTCTCACCTGTATATAAGCCTCACCTAAATATCAGTCTCACCTGTATATAAGCCTCACCTAAATATCAGTCTCACCTGTATATCAGCCTCACCTAAATATCAGTCTCACCTGTATATCAGCCTCACCTAAATATCAGTCTCACCTGTATATAAGCCTCACCTAAATATCAGTCTCACCTGTATATCAGCCTCACCTAAATATCAGTCTCACCTGTATATCAGCCTCACCTAAATATCAGTCTCACCTGTATATCAGCCTCACCTAAATATCAGTCTCACCTGTATATCAGCCTCACCTAAATATCAGTCTCACCTGTATATAAGCCTCACCTAAATATCAGTCTCACCTGTATATAAGCCTCACCTAAATATCAGTCTCACCTGTATATCAGCCTCACCTAAATATCAGTCTCACCTGTATATAAGCCTCACCTAAATATCAGTCTCACCTGTATATCAGCCTCACCTAAATATCAGCCTCACCTGTATATAAGCCTCACCTAAATATCAGTCTCACCTGTATATCAGTCTCACCTAAATATCAGCCTCACCTGTATATAAGCCTCACCTAAACATCAGCCTCACCTGTATATAAGCCTCACCTAAATATCAGTCTCACCTGTATATCAGTCTAACCTAAATATCAGCCTCACCTGTATATAAGCCTCACCTAAACATCAGCCTCACCTGTATATAAGCCTCACCTAAATATCAGTCTCACCTGTATATCAGTCTCACCTAAATATCAGCCTCACCTGTATATAAGCCTCACCTAAATATCAGTCTCACCTGTATATAAGCCTCACCTAAATATCAGTCTCACCTGTATATCAGCCTCACCTAAATATCAGCCTCACCTGTATATAAGCCTCACCTAAATATCAGTCTCACCTGTATATAAGCCTCACCTAAATATCAGCCTCACCTGTATATAAGCCTCACCTAAATATCAGTCTCACCTGTATATCAGCCTCACCTAAATATCAGTCTCACCTGTATATAAGCCTCACCTAAATATCAGTCTCACCTGTATATAAGCCTCACCTAAATATCAGTCTCACCTGTATATAAGCCTCACCTAAATATCAGTCTCACCTGTATATAAGCCTCACCTAAATATCAGTCTCACCTGTATATAAGCCTCACCTAAATATCAGTCTCACCTGTATATAAGCCTCACCTAAATATCAGCCTCACCTGTATATCAGCCTCACCTAAATATCAGTCTCACCTGTATATAAGCCTCACCTAAATATCAGCCTCACCTGTATATCAGCCTCACCTAAATATCAGTCTCACCTGTATATAAGCCTCACCTAAATATCAGCCTCACCTGTATATCAGCCTCACCTAAATATCAGCCTCACCTGTATATAAGCCTCACCTAAATATCAGTCTCACCTGTATATAAGCCTCACCTGTATATAAGCCTCACCTAAATATCAGTCTCACCTGTATATAAGCCTCACCTAAATATCAGTCTCACCTGTATATCAGCCTCACCTAAATATCAGTCTCACCTGTATATAAGCCTCACCTAAATATCAGCCTCACCTGTATATCAGCCTCACCTAAATATCAGCCTCACCTGTATATCAGCCTCACCTAAATATCAGTCTCACCTGTATATAAGCCTCACCTAAATATCAGTCTCACCTGTATATAAGCCTCACCTAAATATCAGTCTCACCTGTATATAAGCCTCACCTAAATATCAGTCTCACCTGTATATAAGCCTCACCTAAATATCAGTCTCACCTGTATATCAGCCTCACCTAAATATCAGCCTCACCTGTATATAAGCCTCACCTAAATATCAGTCTCACCTGTATATAAGCCTCACCTAAATATCAGTCTCACCTGTATATAAGCCTCACCTAAATATCAGCCTCACCTGTATATAAGCCTCACCTAAATATCAGTCTCACCTGTATATCAGCCTCACCTAAATATCAGTCTCACCTGTATATCAGCCTCACCTAAATATCAGTCTCACCTGTATATAAGCCTCACCTAAATATCAGTCTCACCTGTATATCAGCCTCACCTAAATATCAGTCTCACCTGTATATCAGCCTCACCTAAATATCAGTCTCACCTGTATATAAGCCTCACCTAAATATCAGTCTCACCTGTATATCAGCCTCACCTAAATATCAGTCTCACCTGTATATCAGCCTCACCTAAATATCAGTCTCACCTGTATATCAGCCTCACCTAAATATCAGTCTCACCTGTATATCAGCCTCACCTAAATATCAGTCTCACCTGTATATAAGCCTCACCTAAATATCAGTCTCACCTGTATATAAGCCTCACCTAAATATCAGTCTCACCTGTATATAAGCCTCACCTAAATATCAGCCTCACCTGTATATCAGCCTCACCTAAATATCAGTCTCACCTGTATATAAGCCTCACCTAAATATCAGTCTCACCTGTATATAAGCCTCACCTAAATATCAGTCTCACCTGTATATCAGCCTCACCTAAATATCAGTCTCACCTGTATATCAGCCTCACCTGTATAGAAGCCTCACCTAAATATCAGTCTCACCTGTATATCAGCCTCACCTGTATAGAAGCCTCACCTGGCTGTATATATTACTATAATATAGTTATGGTGCTTAATAAGAACAGTGAAAGGGGATCTGACCAGCACGGGGCTTCGGGCGGAGGGCTGCAGGCTGGACAGGCGGCGGGCTAGCACGGCTCGGTAGCTGCTCTCTGGATCGTCCTCCAGGGCGACACTGTCCGGCTGAGAGTCCTCCACGATCAGGCACGGCTTCTCGGGCTGAGGCAGGCTGGAGTCCAGCTCACTCCCACCGGGATCCATGAGCTCAGGACGGGATCAGGAGGCGGGCTGAGGTTAGCTGCGGAGCGGCGAGAAAAGGACGGAGAAAGGGGGAGTGTGTGGCTCTTAGCTGAGGCTGACCGGGGCTAGCATGTTAGCTGAGGCTGACCGGGGCTAGCATGTTAGCTGAGGCTGACCGGGGCTAGCATGTTAGCTGAGGCTGACCGGGGCTAGCATGTTAGCTGAGGCTGACCGGGGCTAGCCTGTTAGCTGGGGCTGACCGGGGCTAGCGTGTTAGCTGGGGCTGACCCGGGCTAGCCTGTTAGCTGGGGCTGACCGGGGCTAGCGTGTTAGCTGGGGCTGACCGGGGCTAGTCTGTTAGCTGGGGCTGACCGGGGCTAGCGTGTTAGCTGGGGCTGACCGGGGCTAGCCTGTTAGCTGGGGCTGACCGGGGCTAGCGTGTTAGCTGGGGCTGACCCGGGCTAGCCTGTTAGCTGGGGCTGACCGGGGCTAGCGTGTTAGCTGGGGCTGACCCGGGCTAGCCTGTTAGCTGGGGGTTAAGTCTAGCAGCTAATGCTCTGGTGTTCCAGGCCGTTAAAGTGTCCGATCGCCCCGCTAGAACCTCCACACTCGAGGCAGTTTAGCTTAGCTTGTTAGCATTTCGGTATTGTTAGTAGCTCATATCATGAATCATCAGTTTCATATAAACACCCTTCACTGCAGCTCCGCTTCTCGCGGCATAACTGAACATCAGTGATTTGGTTGGTTGCTATGGTATGATGACGTCACATTGGACTGCTGATTGGTTGTACGGTCGCAGGCTCCTCAAAGTAACAAAAGAAGGAACATGACATGTCGGTCGTTGTTTAAAAGATCAATCAGTGAGCTGTGTAGAGAGTGAGATGATAAAGTGAGCTTACTCTATGATCAGACATTAAGGAAACATGCTATGTTGAAGTGCTGGCTTCTCTGACAACAATGCAGCAGCCAGTATGTCCTCCTTCTAACTTTAGATTCTGGTCCTGAATGGTCTGGATTTGTTTGGACCAGAGAAGGTAGGCGGTTTTAAGGCACCCCCACACGGCCGTTTTGGACGCCCCTCGGTTTGCCAGATATGAGAGCAGTTATCAGGTCAAACCAACAGGTGTTGCAGCGATGGAAGCGGGCAAGAGAACTGGTTCAGATAGAAGTGATTGTACCCGACCTAAAAAGCCTCTGCATGTTTCTAATAAGCTCCACGAGCAGAAACGTGCTCAAACTAGGATCAATATTGGAGATGCTTTTGAAAAATGGAGAGAGGTTAGAACGCAGAAAGGTTTACAGACCGATGCAGAGCTGGATAAACACTGAAGCTTCAGTGTCCACCACATGGTGACCTGCGTGAGCATCCACTCTAGAGAGTGGGGGGGGGGACAGCTCTCTGTGATGTTTAGAGTTTAGACTGCAGTACCCATTTTAAACACTAGGGGTCAGAGTTACATATTGGTGCTTTAAGATCTAACGTTTTAAAACAGTAACATTATTACACACACTGGTTTCACATTAAAGACTTTACTCTTTATTTGTATTATAACATCACAGCTTAAACATGTAACCAGCAGTTCATATAATAATAATAATGTAACCCTGCTCTCCTGTGCCGTATATTCCCCGGGTGTTCTGGACTTTTCTCTCAGATGATTTATGACATGACGGAGGTAAATCTGGGCCATGAAGTCTCACACAGAGAGCTGTGAGACCTTCAGGGCTCCTTGTGGGGCATTCAGGGACTCCTGTAAAAAGAGATTTAGGTTAACTTTCACTGCCCTCAAAAACTTTTAAAAGGGGCCGAGATGGCCTAGTGGTTAGGTTGCGCTCCTTGTACAGAGGCTGTGGTACAAGCGGTCGGCCCGTGTTCCTGCATTCCCTGCTTTCTTCTCCTGGTTTCCAACTCTATCCACTGTCCTTTAGCTGTCCTACCGTGGCTGCTCGCCGTCTCACCTCACAGGGCAGAACTGCTCATGTACGCTGGGTCGGTCACTTCATTAAGGAAACAGCATTATTCACGATTACAGATTAGACCTACTATATGTTTTCAATATCCGTCATACAACCTACAACATGAACAACTTTCCTTCGGTTTAGAGAACAGGATGAAAAATAAACTCCTAGATCACGATGCAGATATTTAGAGTCACTCTGTCAGACACCCGAGCACCTTTTAACCAGGTTTGGAACCCTGACAGTACCCGTGCCTTGGGTGGTCCAAGTTTCCGAGTTGGAAAGTCATTCTTATGACTTCAGTGTGTTCACGTGATTTCAGTTCGGAAAGCCAGAATGTTGAAACAACAGCAAAAAACAAGCGTTGATGCTACGAAGATGAAGATCAGTGGAATGTAACTGTTACAAGTTATATTTGATGTGCAAGACGTGAATTAATAAAAAGTATGTTAACATTCTCAAAATATATTTGGTGTTTTCGAGTTGTTGTTCCGACTTGAGCAGGTGTTCATGTGCATTTTACAACTCGGAAACTCGTTTTTCCGATGTGTCTGACACCACGTGAATGCAGCATATGGTTCAAAGTGTGACGGCCCTGTGGCCTGTGTGTTTGTGTGTTCTCTCGTCTTGTGTTGCAGGTTCCTGTAGTTGGTAGGCATGCCTGTCTAATCAACCTGACGGAGAGCACCTGGAGCTGATGCTCACAGTCATTATAAAAGCTGTGTAGCCGAGACACTTGGTATCTGGTTCAAAACCCCCCCTCTCAGTTACCCGCTGGAGCAAACATCTGTGGACTACAGCTTAAAAGCTTTACAACATCCTCTAGGTAAACCAAGACCAAGACCGGACACTTCTCATGGCTCTGTGTTTACATTAGACTGTGAATTATGTCTCTGAACAAGTAATCAACACTTCACCACCCTCCTCACGATCAGGCTTTGTGCCTGTCTGCAGCCAGCGTGAAGAAAACACTCTCCACCAACAACACCCGCAAGGCTGCAGGCCCAGACAACATTCCTGGTCGTGTGCTGAAGGACTGCACAGAAGAGCTCAAAGATGTCTTCAACACCTCTCTCGAACAGGCTGTTGTTCCTGCGTGTTTCAAGGCCACCACCATCATACCCGTGCTAAAGAAGTCCTCTCCATCCTGCTTCAATGACTATCGCCCTGTCGCATTAACCCCCATCCTCATGAAATGCTTTGAAAGGCTAGTCATGTCACACATTAAGTCCATCCTTCCCACAAACCTAGACCCGTTCCAGTTTGCATACCGAGCCAACCGATCCACTGAGGATGCAATCTGTTCTGCTCTCCACCCGGCTCTCACCCACCTAGACACCAAGAACTCTTATGTCAGAATGCTGTTCATAGACTTTAGCTCAGCATTCAACACCATCGTACCACAACAGCTGATCGGGAAACTGGACCGACTGGGCTTCAACACACCCCTCTGTAATTGGTTGCTGGACTTCCTCAGTGAGAGGCCACAAGCAGTACGGGTCGGCAACAACATCTCGAGCACCATCACACTAAGCACAGGGGCCCCCCAAGGATGTGTGCTCAGTCCCCTGCTCTTCACCCTGCTGACCCATGACTGCCCAACAACCTTCAGCACCAATCACATTGTAAAGTTTGCGGACGATACAACTGTAGTGGGTCTCATCTCCAACAACGATGAGACAAACTACAGGAAGGAGGTCAGCCATCTGACCACGTGGTGCAGAGACAACAGTCTCCTACTAAACGTGGGCAAGACCAAGGAGATAGTTGTCGACTTCCGGAGAGGCCACACGCAGCACCCACCGCTCACCATCAACGGCTCTGCTGTGGAGAGAGTGAGCAGCACTACATTTCTGGGGGTGCACATCAGTGAGGACCTCTCCTGGTCAAAAAACACTACATCACTGGCCAAGAAAGGACAGCAGCGACTCTACTTCCTCTGCAGGCTGAAGAAGGCGAGAGGCCCCCCACCCATCATGTGCTCCTTCTACAGGGGCACCATCGAGAGTGTCCTGACCAGCTGCATCACTATGTGGTACAGGAACTGCACCGCCCACAACCGCAAGACCCTGCAACGCATAGTGAACACAGCAGGAAAGATCATTGGCATCTCACTCCCCTCCCTCATGGACATCTACAACACCCGCCTCACCCGCAAAGCATCCAGCATTGTGTGTGACCCCACCCACCCATCACACAGACTCTTCAGCCTCCTGCCATCTGGGAGACGGTACCGGAGCCTCCGAGCCAGCTCCACCAGACTGATGAACAGTTTCATCCACTAAGCCGTCAGGAAGCTGAACACTCTGAACACTCTCTCCTCTCCCCCTCTCTTCCTCCTCCTGGCCCTCTCATCTCTGGACGTTGAACCTCACCACCCATCCTGGAGCAGTCCTCTCTCTCTGGTACTCTCTCTGTCCCCCCCCCCCCAACTGGAAACCAAAGCACCGGACACTTTTACACAAATGCCACTTTATAAGACTGTCCCTCATCAGCAACGCAGAAGCATCAGTCACTTTAAAAAACTAAAAGGACTTTTAAAATACAAAAACAAATATTTATTATTTTTTCCACTAAGTTAGTTCCTTATATTTATTTATAGTCCGTGCACATGTGTTGTTGCTGCTGTTGTTTTTTTCATGCACATCTTTGCTCATTATCTTGTAATTCTTTGTATATCTGTATTTTTATTTTGATCCTCTATATTTTGTATCTATTTTTAAAATCTTTTTACAGTTAGCTTACACCGGGGTTCGGAGAGAAACGTTTTTTCGATTCTTCTGTATGTCCAGCACATGTTGAAAAAGTGACAATGAAGATGACTTTGACTTCAACAGATACCTCGCAATCCTGGAAGAGAGACCTCATGCTGAGGTCTGAGAATCATTAAAGGAGTCATAAAACTGACAGACCCTATTTTGTGTGTTCTATAAATGTATTTGATGTTCTGCTTTATACATCTATGTACGTTAGATGTGATGTCTATATGACCATCTATGAGTGAATTAGAAAGAGTTGTTGAACTTTCACTGAAATGTGTAAGGTGGAACAATACTGCCCCCTTGTGGATAGTCTTTTCACACATAATGCTGTGTACACACCAAACGTGGACAAAATATTGTGTCGCGGGATCGCGCGGATGTCATCGCGTTGATCAAATTTGTTGAATCAAAATTTCGCCAGTCTGACCCTGAAGCGACAAGCCGAGGGGGAGGGGCTTGTGACCTAGATACCAATGTTTGTTTTCGTCTCCTTCTCCTAATCAGCCACAGTGGATACTGTTATCGCTGCCTTTTACCTGTTGACCGAAGTCAGAAAAGTTGTAGATTCAAACACCGTCATCTCTGTGTTTACATCATCCTCTGGAGCCGCACACAGCTCTGTGAATATCACCGTTTAATTCAGGAACTGCGTCCGGATTACGGCCGCTCTCAGTGCTGCTGCAGGCTAACCACTCGAGTTGTGCAGCTCCAGATGTCCGCAGACTGAAATTATTACTTTCTGCTCCATTCCTGACGTCATCCTTGTCATCGTCTTTTGTCAATGATGATTGGCTGTCGCGTCAAGGCATCAAGCGAATTTGTCGCTGAAGTTGGATATTTTGAACTCTCGCGAAGCCGGACCTCGCGCGTCCATTTCGTCACGCGATGAGTCCGCCGCGCCACGCCACGTGATTTTGCGTCATTCCATTGACTTATATTTAGACAATGTTAGAATCATTGTTATTGGCGATATAAAGTCCTGCATAAGTATATTATCTTTTCTATGTTTTCATATTGATCTATGACGGTTATTATCTCTGATTAATTGATCACCAATGTCAGGTTGGCAGAGAGTCATCTCCTAATCGTTAGCGATCCCTCTAGCAATGTGAAATTCAGAATGCTCATTTTTTACAATAAGAATGGTGACGTTATATGCTTTTATTTTCGTATTCTTTGAGTTTATTAAGTAAAGTCAGTTCAACTCATACAATGGAAGTATCAGTGTTTCTCGTGTTGGAGCAGGGGTCCCGCCCCCTCTGTTTTGAGAGACATCATTCTCCTCATGATCTCATCTTTTATGTTTTTTCTTTCCACGTTTTATCTCCACACATAACTTCTCGTGTAGTTTTCAAAGTAAAATTTCATTCATCATCTTTCGTAAGAAACTCCTTTTAATCTGACTGGAGCTAACTTGAATTGGCCAACAAGTTTATCTCGAGTAAATTAATTTCGCAAGAGTTTGAATTTTTCTGTTTGATCCACTCGGAGCCGCTGAGACAACACAACCTGGATGGCTGCAGTTGCCGAGAATCAACCTTCCACAGCTGTGTGATGTCACTTCCACCTAACTGTTAAGACAGTCAATTGGCTGGCGAAAGTGCTGGTGTACCCGAAAGAGATCCGTCGGTACCTTAAAAGCCGGACCACGCGGGGAAGTTTGACTGAACACCACCAACGTAAGGTGTCTGTTACGGCTTCTGTCGAGACGAATCAGGTCGTGTTAAACATCAGTAGCTCTGAGTAATTAGTGCTAATCCAAAATCCTGTGATCACATCGTTACCGAACCGTTTAATTTACCACACTAATCAAGTTAGAATCAAAACTATACCATTTCATGGTCATCTGTCTTCTTATTTTGTTACTGCAGTTCTAGAAATCCTAATCATTGCATATTTCCTCATTCACCTCTGTTGTTCACCATTCTTTGATTCAAATGTACACGTAATCCTTTACAACTTTGTCTGTGTTTAATGATTGAAATGTTCCTGAATGAAGGATTCACTATTCTGATATGAGATTGATTGATTCATTAATTACTACAATGAATGTTTATTTCCTCTGTTGAAGCATCAGAGGTGGTGATTTAAATGTAGGTAGGATATATTAATATGTTAATAAATCAATACGCTACAGCTGACAGCTTAGTCTGATCAGAGAGACTTCATGCATGCGCCTTGTTTGGTTACTTTGTCTTCCTTCAACTCATGCACGATGCACTCATCACACACCCACTCATTACTAAAGTCACTAAGTGACAGTTCAAAGTAGGTGTGTCCATCCTTCACAGTGTCAGTATGAATAACGTGTAACTATTATTCAGTCTGCACTCAGCATCACAGAGACATCGGAGAATAAAATGACTGAATTGTTGGTTTTTTTTGATTGTTTTTTTTTGGGGGAGATTCTGCAGCATGAGCCTGAACCTGCAGATCTCAGGGTGCAGCACAGACCCACCACAGGCAAAGGTGAAGCGTCAGGAAAAGCATCAAACAGCTCTACGTCTGATTGGACACACAGGTGCTGACAGGAAGTGACCAGAGGCAGAGTACAGGTGCTGACAGGAAGTGACCAGAGGTGCTGATAGGAAGTGACCAGAGGCAGAGCACAGGTGCTGACAGGAAGTGACCAGAGGTGCTGACAGGAAGTGACCAGAGGCAGGGCACAGGTGCTGACAGGAAGTGACCAGAGGTGCTGATAGGAAGTGACCAGAGGCAGGGCACAGGTGCTGACAGGAAGTGACCAGAGGTGCTGATAGGAAGTGACCAGAGGCAGGGCACAGGTGCCTACAGGAAGTGACCAGAGGCAGAGCACAGGTGCCTACAGGAAGTGACCAGGGGCAGAGCACAGGTGCCTACAGGAAGTGACCAGAGGCAGAGTACAGGTGCTGACAGGAAGTGACCAAAGGCAGGGCACAGGTGCCTACAGGAAGTGACCAGAGGCAGAGCACAGGTGCCTACAGGAAGTGACCAGAGGCAGAGCACAGGTGCCTACAGGAAGTGACCAGAGGCAGAGCACAGGTGCTGACAGGAAGTGACCAGAGGCAGAGCACAGGTGCTGACAGGAAGTGACCAGAGGTGCTGATAGGAAGTGACCAGAGGCAGGGCACAGGTGCTGACAGGAAGTGACCAGAGGTGCTGATAGGAAGTGACCAGAGGCAGGGCACAGGTGCCTACAGGAAGTGACCAGAGGCAGAGCACAGGTGCCTACAGGAAGTGACCAGGGGCAGAGCACAGGTGCCTACAGGAAGTGACCAGAGGCAGAGTACAGGTGCTGACAGGAAGTGACCAAAGGCAGGGCACAGGTGCCTACAGGAAGTGACCAGAGGCAGAGCACAGGTGCCTACAGGAAGTGACCAGAGGCAGAGCACAGGTGCCTACAGGAAGTGACCAGAGGCAGAGCACAGGTGCTGACAGGAAGTGACCAGAGGCAGAGCACAGGTGCCTACAGGAAGTGACCAGAGGCAGAGCACAGGTGCTGACAGGAAGTGACCAGAGGCAGAGCACAGGTGCTGACAGGAAGTGACCAGAGGCAGAGCACAGGTGCCTACAGGAAGTGACCAGAGGCAGAGCACAGGTGCCTACAGGAAGTGACCAGAGGCAGAGCACAGGTGCTGACAGGAAGTGACCAGAGGCAGAGCACAGGTGCTGACAGGAAGTGACCAGAGGCAGAGCACAGGTGCCTACAGGAAGTGACCAGAGGCAGAGCACAACATCGACCGCTTTTTACGATGTAAACATGTTTATTTTTGATTTTGATATACTTTAATAATCCCTGAGGGGAAATTCTGGTTTAGACTCTGTTATTTAGAGACATGCTTCTCACACACATAGGCCTGAATCACACACATAATCAAACAGGATCTGTGGACATGCATTGGTGGAGAGATGTCAGAGTGGGGCTGCTACACACTGCTACGCAGGGGGCGCACCAGAGCAAGTCAACTTTATTTATATAGCACATTTATAACAGCCGAGGCAGACCAAAGTGCTGTAAAGTAAGTTTGGTAAAATACATTACATCCAAAGCATCATAAAAACACGTAAAAGCAAAAATTAAAAGTAATCTAAAACGCTAAACAATAGTAAAAGTTCTAGTGGACACTGCTGCTGGGATAAAACACTCAACTAAAGGTAAAAGCCAAGGACAATAAATGGGTTTTTAAAAGTGACTTAAACTGTTCAGTTGTGGCAGCAGATCTTATTTTTAAAGGTCTATTCCAAAGGGGCGGAGCTGCAACAGAAAAGGCTCGATCGCCCCTAGTTTCAAGACTTGTTTTGGGCACGTCTAGGAGCAGCTGGTTGGAGGACCTTAGTGCTCTGGATGGAGTATGAACATGTAGAAGTTCACTTAAGTAATGAGGTGTTTGGGGTTCGGTGCCTTGCTCAAGGGAACCTCTGCAGTGCTCAGGAAATGCTCTGGCACCTCTCCAGCTACCAGACCAACTGCCATATTATGGTCCGCATCGGGACTCGAACAGGCGACCCTCTGGTTCCCAACCCAAGTCCCTACGGACTGAGCTACTGCCGCTATGTTGACTTTGGCTTCCAAATCACTCTTTTAAAAAATAAAACAGGAGTTCATATTTATCTGACTGCTCGTCTTCATTAACGAAAAAGTAGAAATGTGCAGTAAGATGGAAGACTAAGGATGAAACCATCGGGATGCATCGTGATAGCAAATCGAATCTTTGATCATCATATTATTTAAAATCAAATCAGATCGTGAGGCCAGTGAAGATGAGCCATCCATCCATTTATCTCCAGAGGGGGGGCTGGAGCCGATCCCAGCTGTCATTAAAAGAGAGGCAGGGTTACATCCTGGACTGGTCACCAGCCAATCACAGGGCTGACATATAGAGATATTCACACCTATGGACAATTTTAGAGTCACCAGTTAACCTAACCAGCATGTCTTTGGACTGTGGGAGGAAGCCGGAGTACCCGGAGAGAACCCACACATGCACGGGGAGAACATACAAACTCCACACAGAGAGGCACCTGTCAGGACTCTCCTCGCTGTTAGACAACAGTGCTAACCACTGCACCACCGTGCAGCCCAGTGAAGATGATGCACAGCCCAAACCTGTACAGGACCAAATGAGCAAAGAGGTACTGTTTTGTCCACAGGGGGGCGACAGGAGCCTTGAACAATGCATTCAATCAATCAATCAATCAATCAATCAATCAATCAATCAATCTTTATTTGTATAGCGTCAATTCATAACAAGTGTTATCTCAAGACGCTTTACAAAAAGCAGGTAAAGGACCTTACTCTTTGTCTATTAATATTACAAAGAGCAGGTAAAAAGACCATGCTCATTGTTATGTTACAAAAAGCAGGTCAAAGACCTTACTTATTGCTATATTACAAGGACCCAGCTTAATCCATCATGAGCACTTTAGCAAAGCAGCAAAAGATACATTGGTCAGAAAAAACTTCCTTATTAAAAGGCAGAAATCTTTGGCAGTGATCCCAGGCTCATGACCAAACAGCCTTCACAGCCTAGACTGCACCGGGCTTGGAACGGGATAGGGGGAGATGGGATGAGATGCAGGAAGAGGGATAGGGAACAAGGAGGGGAGGAGGGCTGTTTAGGGAGGCTGTCCACCAACGCTCCCGAGGAACCTAAGAGAGCTCAGGAGCTCCCAGGAAATGATGTGTTTAGTAACTGAGATTTACAGATAGCGACATGCAGTAATATGATCTCACATAGAGAGAGAGAGAGATAGGAGTTCAAGGTGCCAGTTCCCCGGTAGTCTAGGCCTATAGCAGCATAACTATGAGCTGGTCTATACCTGTGCCAGCCCTAACTATAAGATTTATCAAAAAGAAAAGTCTTAAGTCTATTCTTGAAAGTACATAGTGTGTCTGCCCCCCAGACCCTGACTGGTAGATGATTCCAGAAGAGCGGCGCCTGATAACTGAAGGCTCTACCTCCCATAGTACATTTAGAGACTGTAGGTACCACGAGCAGGCCTGATAACTGAAGGCTCTACCTCCCATAGTACATTTAGAGACTGTAGGTACCACGAGCAGGCCTGATAACTGAAGGCTCTACCTCCCATAGTACATTTAGAGACTGTAGGTACCACGAGCAGGCCTGATAACTGAAGGCTCTACCTCCCATAGTACATTTAGAGACTGTAGGTACCACGAGCAGACCTGATAACTGAAGGCTCTACCTCCCATAGTACATTTAGAGACTGTAGGTACCACGAGCAGGCCTGATAACTGAAGGCTCTACCTCCCATAGTACATTTAGAGACTGTAGGTACCACGAGCAGGCCTGATAACTGAAGGCTCTACCTCCCATAGTACATTTAGAGACTGTAGGTACCACGAGCAGGCCTGATAACTGAAGGCTCTACCTCCCATAGTACATTTAGAGACTGTAGGTACCACGAGCAGGCCTGATAACTGAAGGCTCTACCTCCCATAGTACATTTAGAGACTGTAGGTACCACGAGCAGGTCTGATAACTGAAGGCTCTACCTCCCAAAGTACATTTAGAGACCATAGGTACCACGAGCAGGCCTGATAACTGAAGGCTCTACCTCCCATAGTACATTTAGAGACCGTAGGTACCACGAGCAGGCCTGATAACTGAAGGCTCTACCTCCCATAGTACATTTAGAGACCGTAGGTACCACGAGCAGACCTGATAACTGAAGGCTCTACCTCCCATAGTACATTTAGAGACCGTAGGTACCTCGAGCAGGCCTGATAACTGAAGGCTCTACCTCCCATAGTACATTTAGAGACCGTAGGTACCACGAGCAGACCTGATAACTGAAGGCTCTACCTCCCATAGTACATTTAGAGACTGTAGGTACCACGAGCAGGCCTGATAACTGAAGGCTCTACCTCCCATAGTACATTTAGAGACTGTAGGTACCACGAGCAGGCCTGATAACTGAAGGCTCTACCTCCCATAGTACATTTAGAGACTGTAGGTACCACGAGCAGGCCTGATAACTGAAGGCTCTACCTCCCATAGTACATTTAGAGACTGTAGGTACCACGAGCAGGCCTGATAACTGAAGGCTCTACCTCCCATAGTACATTTAGAGACTGTAGGTACCACGAGCAGGCCTGATAACTGAAGGCTCTACCTCCCATAATACATTTAGAGACTGTAGGTACCACGAGCAGGCCTGATAACTGAAGGCTCTACCTCCCATAGTACATTTAGAGACTGTAGGTACCACGAGCAGGCCTGATAACTGAAGGCTCTACCTCCCATAGTACATTTAGAGACTGTAGGTACCACGAGCAGGCCTGATAACTGAAGGCTCTACCTCCCATAGTACATTTAGAGACTGTAGGTACCACGAGCAGGCCTGATAACTGAAGGCTCTACCTCCCATAGTACATTTAGAGACTGTAGGTACCACGAGCAGGTCTGATAACTGAAGGCTCTACCTCCCATAGTACATTTAGAGACCGTAGGTACCACGAGCAGACCTGATAACTGAAGGCTCTACCTCCCATAGTACATTTAGAGACCGTAGGTACCACGAGCAGGCCTGATAACTGAAGGCTCTACCTCCCATAGTACATTTAGAGACTGTAGGTACCACGAGCAGACCTGATAACTGAAGGCTCTACCTCCCATAGTACATTTAGAGACTGTAGGTACCACGAGCAGGCCTGATAACTGAAGGCTCTACCTCCCATCGTACATTTAGAGACCGTAGGTACCACGAGCAGGCCTGATAACTGAAGGCTCTACCTCCTATAGTACATTTAGAGACCGTAGGTACCACGAGCAGGCCTGATAACTGAAGGCTCTACCTCCCATAGTACATTTAGAGACCGTAGGTACCACGAGCAGGCCTGATAACTGAAGGCTCTACCTCCCATAGTACATTTAGAGACCGTAGGTACCACGAGCAGGCCTGATAACTGAAGGCTCTACCTCCCATAGTACATTTAGAGACCGTAGGTACCACGAGCAGGCCTGATAACTGAAGGCTCTACCTCCCATAGTACATTTAGAGACCGTAGGTACCACGAGCAGGCCTGATAACTGAAGGCTCTACCTCCCATAGTACATTTAGAGACCGTAGGTACCACGAGCAGGCCTGATAACTGAAGGCTCTACCTCCCATAGTACATTTAGAGACCGTAGGTACCACGAGCAGGCCTGATAACTGAAGGCTCTACCTCCCATAGTACATTTAGAGACCGTAGGTACCACGAGCAGGCCTGATAACTGAAGGCTCTACCTCCCATAGTACATTTAGAGACTGTAGGTACCACGAGCAGGCCTGATAACTGAAGGCTCTACCTCCCATAGTACATTTAGAGACTGTAGGTACCACGAGCAGGCCTGCATTCTGGGAGCGTAATGTTCTCGACGGGTAGTACGGCACTATTAACTCTTTAAGATAAGATGGTGCCTGACCATTTAGAGCTTTGTAAGTGAGAAGAAGGATTTTAAATTCTATTCTAGATTTTATAGGGAGCCAGTGCAGAGAAGCCAATACAGGAGTAATGTGGTCCCTTTTCCTAGTTCTAGTCAGTACTCGAGCTGCAGCATTTTGGACTAGTTGAAGAGTCTTTAGAGATTTACCTGAGCACCCTGATAAAAGAGAATTACAGTAATCCAACCTGGAGGTAACAAATGCATGAACTAGTTTTTCTGCATGGTGACAGGATCTGCCTGATCTTAGAGATATTACGAAGGTGGAAATAAGCTGTCCTTGAAATGTGTTTTATGTGAGAGTTAAAGGAAATATCTTGACACTTCATTCACACTTCAGCTGAATCACAGACAGGTGAGGTAAGGGGTCAAACATTACACATGAGGAGTGTTTAGCACAGCGACAGTGATGACAGGAGGCGGAGCGAGGTCACTGTCATTCATTCATAAAAACAACAGCACACCGTGAAGCATAAATCCAGACTGAGGTGATGATCTCTAAACGTCAAACAGGTACAACCACACAATCATAGACATCTGAATAATTACACTCACTGGTTCAGTGTGTGAGAGAGTCTGTACATCATCATCGGCTTCCTTAATTTAACCTCCCACACACTCTCTGTCTCTCTCTGTCTCTCTCTCTCTCTCTCTCTCTCTCTCTCTCTCTGTCTCTGTCTCTCTCTCTCACTCACTCACTCACTCTCTCTCTCTCTCTGTCTCTCTCTCTCTGTCTCTCTCTCTCACTCACTCACTCACTCACTCTCTCTCTCTCTCTCTCTCTCTCTCTCTCTCTCTCTCTCTGTCTCTGTCTCTCTCTCTCACTCACTCACTCTCTCTCTCTCTCTCTGTCTCTCTCTCTCTGTCTCTCTCTCTCACTCACTCACTCTCTCTCTCTGTCTCTGTCTCTGTCTCTCACTCACTCACTCTCTCTCTCTCTCTCTGTCTCTCTCTCTCTGTCTCTCTCTCTCACTCACTCACTCACTCACTCACTCACTCACTCTCTCTCTCTCTCTCTCTCTCTCTCTCTCTCTCTCTCTGTGTGAGATGGTGTGTGAGTGAAGGAGCTGAGAGCGAATCTGATTTTGATTCAACTTTTTGTAAGTTTTGAGAAATTATTTCTCTTTTCTTTCGGTGTGTTTGTGTTTATGAGTGTTTCCTTTGTCTTTTGGTGTTTAAAGGGCTGTGTATTTGTGTGTGTGTGAGTGTGTGTGTGTAATTGTTTGTTGGGGCAGCGTGCTCTGCAGCACAATGCCGGTGGCGGAGACTGCATCCGGGGAGTTTGAGAAGCTGACTCGCAGACATGCGGTCAAGCTTCACCCCGCGGTGCAGTGCTCGGTGGAGGAAGCCGGGCTGGCTGTGGGAGAGGTGGTCGGGTGTGACTCGGTAAAGTCGGCCTCCCGTATGAACGGGGCTATTGTTCTTTTTTTGGACAGTACGGCGAAGGTTGGCGAGGTGGTGGAGAAGGGAGTGGTTATCCAAGACACCTTCACTCCCGTCTCCCCTCTCGTCAACCCAGCCACACAAATTCTGATATCCAACGCTCCCCCGTTCATTAAAAATGAACTGCTGGGGAAAGAGCTGTCCAGGTACGGACAGCTCGTATCCCCAATAAAAATGCTCTCCCTCGGGTGCAAATCACAGAAATTAAAGCATGTTGTTTGTCGACGTAGACAGGTGTACATGATTCTAAAAGAGCGAAACACCGAGCTTAACCTGTCCTTTTCATTTAAAGTTGATGGTTTTAATTATGTGGTTTTTGTTTCTTCAGAAACTATGAAGTGTTTTGGTTGTGGGGCACTTGATCCGCTCCTGCCCGGAAAAAGGCGGAGCGATGCGCCCCGCTCCGGGAGGGGGTCCTCCCGGTGCTGGTGCGTCAGCTCCGGGGGGGGATCCTCCTGCTGCTGCGGCTGCTGCGGCTGCTGCGGCTCCGGGGGGGGATCCACCCGATGCCGCCGCTGCGGCTCCGGGGGGGGATCCACCCGCCGCTGCGGCTGCTGCGGCTCCGGGGGGGGATCCACCCGCCGCTGCGGCTGCTGCGGCTCCGGGGGGAGATCCACCCGATGCCGCTGCTGCGGCTCCGGGGGGGGGATCCACCCGCCGCTGCGGCTGCTGCGGCTCCGGGGGGGGATCCACCCGCCGCTGCTGCGGCTCCGGGGGGAGATCCGCCCGATGCCCCTGCCCCGGTCCCCGTGTGGGGCACTCCGGTTGTTGCTGCGGTGTCGGGTTTTCCGGCTCCGGTGGGGCCGTCCGTCGCGGGGGTTTCTCCCGCGGCCCTGGTCCCCTTGGTTGCGGGGGCTCTGGTTTCGGTTGTGTCTTCTGAGGCAAAAAGTGAGGCCATAACAAGTATGACTGAGCAGAACATGTTTGAAATGATGGAGGAGGATGACGATCTCCTCAAGGTATCTCAGAAAAGAAAAATCATTGAATCTGAAAAAAAGAACAATGAAACAAAGAAAACGAGTGTGAAGATGTCCACAGAGTCAGAGAGCGACTTCCCCCTGACTCAGGACGACTCTCAGTCTGACTATGCTCCAGAGAAGATTAAAACCTTCCTGGAGCAGACTAAAGGCTCCAGGCTGCCTGATGTAGGAGACTTTTTCCCCGACCTGCGTTTATTTGTGAGGTCAGCCAGGCCGCTCACCAGGAAGAGCTGTGGGGGGGAAGAGGTTTTAACAGAGCCAGAGATATACAGACTGAGAAAACTCTTACTGAAGGTAAAAGCTCAAATCATCAATGATGAAGATGATTTTTAGATCTTTTTACCTTTTACTGACTGCTCCTCTTACTGTTATTTATTTTTTATCCATGTGTGATTTTAATATCAGCACCTTAAACCTGAACGGGGCCAGGTCTGATTCTAAACGAGCCGCTCTTTTTAAACTGATGGAGACTAAAAGGATTGATGTCATGTTTGTTCAGGAGACCCACAGCACCACAGACAATGAAAGTGACTGGAAGAGGGCTTTTAAAGGGGAGGTGATTTTAAGCCACAGGTCCAGTCTGAGTGCAGGGGTGGGGATTTTATTTGCTCAGAGTTTTTTACCTTTTTCTTTTACTGTGGATGAAGTCATTCCAGGTGTTTTATTGAAAGTTAAAGCTGTCTTTGAAAATGTAAAACTGGTGTTTTTAAATGTCTATGCTCCCACTAACGCGGTGGACAGGGTAGCATTTTTAAACATTTTAAGTGACTGTGTGAAGAACTGTGAGGATGATGGTTTTATGTTTTTAGGGGGCGATTTTAACTGCACAGAAAATCCAACCCTAGACAGGAACCATCCTGAGCCACACCCTCCTTCATCTCACACACTCAGACAGCTGATGGAGAATCAGGAGCTGAGTGATGTGTGGAGGGTTTTTAACAGTCAGCACAGACAGTACACCTGGAGCCACAGCAGGGAGGGGGTTTTATCTCTGGCCAGACTAGACCGCTTTTATTGTTTTAAACACCATTTAAATCTTTTTAAGAGGTGTGTTATTCAGCCTGTGGGTTTTAGTGATCACTTTTTAGTCTCCTGTCGTGTTTTTATCAAAAACATTCGTTTAAAGAGCGCCTATTGGCATTTTAACACGGCCCTTTTAAATGACCAGGCTTTTAGGACTGCTTTTAAGTTTTTTTGGGAATCCCACAGAGAGAGCAGGCCTGCCTTCACTAACATACAACAGTGGTGGGACTTCGGTAAGACGCAGATAAAACAGCTCTGCCAGCAGTTCACTCGCGGTGTCACTACAGACTTAACCCGGTCCATGAAAGATCTGGAGACGCAGGTGGTAGAGCTGCAGACTTTAGCAGACTCTACAGCAAATCGAGGGCTTTTAGACTCCCTCAAGTCCAAAAAGTCGGCCATAGCCAACCTGCTGGGCGTCTCAGCACAGGGGGCTCTGGTCAGGTCTAGGTTCATGAACATCACACAGATGGACGCCCCATCTCGCTTCTTCTTTGGGCTGGAGCGGAAAAATGGACAAAGGAAGACCATTCATTCTTTACGAACGGGTAGCGGCTCCGAAGTCTCAGAGTCGTCTGAGATCAGGAAGTATGCTGCCGAATTTTACAGAAACCTGTTTAAGAGTGAGTGGACGCATAATCCAGATGTGCACAGCAGCTTCCTAGCAGGTCTCCCTCAGGTCAGTGAGGCTGACAACAGCGAGCTGGCAGCAGAGGTGACGCTGCAGGAGCTCCATGCTGCCACCATGAGCCTGCAGAGCGGCAGAGCTCCAGGCATGGACGGCCTTCCTGCTGACTTCTACAAGTCTTTCTGGTCCATAATAGGACCAGATCTGCTAGAGGTCATCAATGATAGCCTAAAGACCGGCAGACTGCCTCTGAGCTGCAGGAGGGCCGCAATCACCCTGCTGCCAAAGAAGGGAGACCTTCTTTAACTCTCACATAAAACAAATTTCAAGGACAGCTTATTTCCACCTTCGTAATATCTCTAAGATCAGGCAGATCCTGTCACCATGCAGAAAAACTAGTTCATGCATTTGTTACCTCCAGGTTGGATTACTGTAATTCTCTTTTTTAGGGTGCTCTGGTAAATCTCTAAAGACTCTTCAACTAGTCCAAAATGCTGCAGCTCGAGTTTTGACTAGAACTAGGAAAAGGGACCACATTACTCCTGTTTTGGCTTCTCTGCACTGGCTCCCTATAAAATCTAGAATAGAATTTAAAATCCTTCTTCTCACTTACAAAGCTCTAAATGGTCAGGCACCATCTTACCTTAAAGAGTTCATAGTGCTGTACTACCCGTCGAGAACATTACGCTCCCAGAATGCAGGCCTGCTCGTGGTACCTACGGTCTCTAAATGTACTATGGGAGGTAGAGCCTTCAGTTATCAGGCCTGCTCGTGGTACCTACGGTCTCTAAATGTACTATGGGAGGTAGAGCCTTCAGTTATCAGGCCTGCTCGTGGTACCTACAGTCTCTAAATGTACTATGGGAGGTAGAGCCTTCAGTTATCAGGCCTGCTCGTGGTACCTACGGTCTCTAAATGTACTACGGGAGGTAGAGCCTTCAGTTATCAGGCCTGCTCGTGGTACCTACAGTCTGTAAATGTACTATGGGAGGTAGAGCCTTCAGTTATCAGGCCTGCTCGTGGTACCTACAGTCTCTAAATGTACTATGGGAGGTAGAGCCTTCAGTTATCAGGCCTGCTCGTGGTACCTACGGTCTCTAAATGTACTATGGGAGGTAGAGCCTTCAGTTATCAGGCCTGCTCGTGGTACCTACGGTCTCTAAATGTACTATGGGAGGTAGAGCCTTCAGTTATCAGACCTGCTCGTGGTACCTACAGTCTCTAAATGTACTATGGGAGGTAGAGCCTTCAGTTATCAGGCCTGCTCGTGGTACCTACAGTCTCTAAATGTACTATGGGAGGTAGAGCCTTCAGTTATCAGACCTGCTCGTGGTACCTACAGTCTCTAAATGTACTATGGGAGGTAGAGCCTTCAGTTATCAGGCCTGCTCGTGGTACCTACAGTCTCTAAATGTACTATGGGAGGTAGAGCCTTCAGTTATCAGACCTGCTCGTGGTACCTACAGTCTCTAAATGTACTATGGGAGGTAGAGCCTTCAGTTATCAGACCTGCTCGTGGTACCTACAGTCTCTGAATGTACTATGGGAGGTAGAGCCTTCAGTTATCAGGCCTGCTCGTGGTACCTACAGTCTCTAAATGTACTATGGGAGGTAGAGCCTTCAGTTATCAGACCTGCTCGTGGTACCTACAGTCTCTAAATGTACTATGGGAGGTAGAGCCTTCAGTTATCAGACCTGCTCGTGGTACCTACAGTCTCTAAATGTACTATGGGAGGTAGAGTCTTCAGTTATCAGGCCTGCTCGTGGTACCTACAGTCTCTAAATGTACTATGGGAGGTAGAGCCTTCAGTTATCAGGCCTGCTCGTGGTACCTACAGTCTCTAAATGTACTATGGGAGGTAGAGCCTTCAGTTATCAGGCCTGCTCGTGGTACCTACAGTCTCTAAATGTACTATGGGAGGTAGAGCCTTCAGTTATCAGGCCTGCTCGTGGTACCTACAGTCTCTGAATGTACTATGGGAGGTAGAGCCTTCAGTTATCAGGCCTGCTCGTGGTACCTACAGTCTCTAAATGTACTATGGGAGGTAGAGCCTTCAGTTATCAGACCTGCTCGTGGTACCTACAGTCTCTAAATGTACTATGGGAGGTAGAGCCTTCAGTTATCAGGCCTGCTCGTGGTACCTACAGTCTCTAAATGTACTATGGGAGGTAGAGCCTTCAGTTATCAGGCCTGCTCGTGGTACCTACAGTCTCTAATGTACTATGGGAGGTAGAGCCTTCAGTTATCAGGCCTGCTCGTGGTACCTACGGTCTCTAAATGTACTATGGGAGGTAGAGCCTTCAGTTATCAGGCCTGCTCTCTAATGTACTATGGGAGGTAGAGCCTTCAGTTATCAGGCCTGCTCGTGGTACCTACGGTCTCTAAATGTACTATGGGAGGTAGAGCCTTCAGTTATCAGGCATGCTCGTGGTACCTACAGTCTCTAAATGTACTATGGGAGGTAGAGTCTTCAGTTATCAGGCCTGCTCGTGGTACCTACAGTCTCTAAATGTACTATGGGAGGTAGAGTCTTCAGTTATCAGGCCTGCTCGTGGTACCTACGGTCTCTAAATGTACTATGGGAGGTAGAGCCTTCAGTTATCAGACCTGCTCGTGGTACCTACAGTCTCTAAATGTACTATGGGAGGTAGAGCCTTCAGTTATCAGACCTGCTCGTGGTACCTACAGTCTCTAAATGTACTATGGGAGGTAGAGCCTTCAGTTATCAGACCTGCTCGTGGTACCTACAGTCTCTAAATGTACTATGGGAGGTAGAGCCTTCAGTTATCAGGCGCCGCTCCTCTGGAATCATCTACCAGTCGGGGTCCGGGGGGCAGACACACTATGTACTTTCAAGAGTAGACTTAAGACTTTTCTTTTTGATAAATCTTATAGTTAGGGCTGGCACAGGTATAGACCAGCTCATAGTTATGCTGCTATAGGCCTAGACCAGTGGTTCCCAAAGTGGGGGTCGGGACCCCCTGGGGGGTCACGAGACACTGTTAGGGGGGTCGCGAGATTCCTTCCAAAAACATTTAAAAATGGAAAATGGTTTAAAATTGCATATTTCACCCATTAATTTGAAAACATATATGAAAATATGATGGTGTTTGGGCTATTGTGTGGTGTTCTAATGCCAGTGTTTGGAGAGGCCTATTAGTGTGCTGTGTGCAATGTCAAATGTTTTAAGCACATTCAGGGACAATGGGGGTCCCCAGTCTCTAGCACCGTTATATTGGGGGTCGCGGGCTGAAAAAGTTTGGGAACCCCTGGCCTAGACTACTGGGGGAACTGGCACCTTGAGCTCTTATCCCCTGCTCTCTCTCTCTCTCTCTGCATTCATAGGACATTACTGCACGTCACTACCTGTAAATCCCAGTTACTAACCACATCTTCTTCTGGGAGCTCCTGAGCTCTCTTAGGTTCCTCGGGATTGTTGCTCCTGCTGAGCCCTCTTAGGCTCCACGGGGTCGTTGGTGGACGGTCTGCCAAAACAACCCTCCCCCCTCCCTTCGGGATCGTAGGTGGACGGCCTACCTGAACAACACCCCCCCCCCCCCCTTTTTCCCTTGTTACCTATCCCTCTTCTTGCATCTTATCCCATCTCCCCCTATCCCTTTCCAAGCCCGGAGCAGTCTAGGCTGTGAAGGCTGTTTGGTCATGAGCCGGGGATCACGTTGAAGATTTCTACCTTTTAATAAGGAAGTTTTTTCTGACTAATGTATCTTTTGCTGCTTTGCTAAAGTGCTCATGATGGATTAAGCTGGGTCCTTGTAATATAGCAATAAGTAAGGTCTTTGACCTGCTTTTTGTAACATAACAATGAGCATGGTCTTTTTACCTGCTCTTTGTAATATTAATAGACAAAGAGTAAGGTCCTTTACCTGCTTTTTGTAAAGCGTCTTGAGATAACACTTGTTATGAATTGGCGCTATACAAATAAAGATTGATTGATTGATTGATGATTGAATGAATTAAAAAACTGGAGGCCAGTGTCTCTGCTGTGCACGGATTATAAGATCCTGTCCAAAGCTCTGGCCCTTAGATTGAGAGAGGTGATGGCGTCCATCATCCACCCTGACCAGACCTACTGTGTGCCCGGCAGGCTCATCAGTGACAACGTCACTTTAATTCGAGATGTTTTGGAGCTCTCCAGTTCATTGGGTATAGAGACTGGTCTGATTTCAATAGACCAGGAAAAGGCTTTTGACCGGGTTGAACACCAGTACCTGTGGCAGACTCTGGCTGCCTTTGGGTTCAACCCTGGTTTCATAGCCATGGTCCGGGTTCTCTATAGTGACATTGCGAGTGTTCTGAAAATTAATGGCGGGCTGAGCGCCCCGTTTGGGATCCAGAGAGGGGTGAGGCAGGGCTGCTCTCTCTCTGGGATTCGGTAGCCATCGAGCCTCTGCTCCACAAACTCAGAGCTAACCTTAGCGGTGTGTGTTTCCCCCAGTGTCCCGTGTCTTTTAAACTGTCTGTGTATGCTGATGATCTTATTGTTTTAGTTAACAACGAGATATTGACATTTTAACTGACACTGTAAAAGTTTTTGGTTTTATCTCTTCTGCTAAGGTGAACTGGGGGAAAAGCGAGGCTCTGATGGCGGGAGAGGAGCTGGGGGGCCGGCTCGGGCTGCCCGGTGGCCTACAGTGGAAGAAAGGAGGGCTCAAATATCTCGGAGTCTTCCTGGGGGATGAGACCAGCACAAATAAAAACTGGGACAATGTCCTGGAGCAGGTAAAAGGTCGGCTGGGGAAGTGGAGGTGGCTGCTTCCAAAAATGTCTTACAGAGGCCGAATTTTAATAGCCAACAATCTGGTCTCATCCTCCCTGTGGCACCGGCTGGCCTGTGTCGATCCT
>CM036535.1:36141467-36151467 GCA_020745685.1 Tautogolabrus adspersus | reverse complement strand
AGAGTTAAATAAGGGCTTCATAACTCTAAGAAATCAGATGAGTAAGAACAAACCCACAGAGAGCACAAACAGGACACCTTAACATATACCATGGGTCTTTTATTTCTATATTTAATAATATATTCATATTAAACATATCAGAATCAGAATTAATATATATAACATATAAACTGATATGCTCCTGTCCTGTTGGTGGGACTCAGGGAAGGTGTGGCAGGTATGAAATATGATCTACATCACCCCCCCCTCCCCCTTTTGTCCAATCAGACGCTCAGACGTCAAATAGTCACATCACCTTCTGACCAATCAGACGTTCACCCTCTTAGCCACGCCCCCTCAGCCCTCCTCACTCGTCCTGCATCGTCACGCTGCTCGCTCTGGATGCAGTTGTCATGGAGATAGGGACAGGCTCGGCGTCAGCCGGTGGCTATGTTACCATGGCAGCAGCAGCAGCCTGTGAGGAGCGGCTCAGAAACCACCGCATGCTGATCCTGATCGGAGAGATCTCCACCTGCCATCACCTGGATGCCACCAGGACACAGATTTCACAAGGTGAGGAGGGCGAGTGGGGGGGGGGGGGGGCGGAGGGTTGTGTGTGTGTGTGTGTGTGTGTGTGTGTGTGTGTGTGTGTGTGTGTGTGTGTGTAAACACTCAGAACACTCAGTGCAGCTGGACTCTTGCTGCTGCTGCTCTCTTATCCTGATGTGAAATTCATCATCTATGATTTTCTGTGCATTCACCTTAAATTCTGCAAGCTGTCGATCTTAGAAGTTTTATGTTTGTGCACAAAGAACAAGCAGTCAATAAATGTTGGTCACACTGATCTCTGAAGAACATTTAGAAACAACTAAAGTGCTGCTTAAAGACACATAAAAACATCAGAATAAAAACAATGATACTAATGTGACACCATCAGAACATTCAGTACTAAAAAGCTTTCAGACTAGACAAGGAGACAAGGGGTTAAAAAGGCGACTCACATGCTGAGCCAAGAGCCGAAGAATAAAAGAGCGTTTAGAGATTTGATTTAAAAACCGTGCGATGTCGGGGACATGTGGAGGCAGAGCGTTCAGAGCGTTCAGAGCTTTGGAGCTGAAAAGGCTCAGTCACTCCTTCAGATTAGACCTCGGGACGGTCAGAAACATCTGGTCTGTGGATCTGAGTCTGTGATATAATACATCGTTTTCAAAGGTCCGAGAGATAAGTTGAAGCTGGTTCATTAATCGATTTGTATGTCGGTAATAAAATCTTAAAAAAATCAATCGTGAAACGTACAGGGAGCCTTTGAAGAGGAGTTTAAAGAGGGGGGGAGATGTGCTCATATTTCCTTTAAGCAGTTAAAAGATGAGATGCAGCGTCCTGAACAAGCTGCAGGTGAGACAAAGATGATAACACGGTGCCAGTTCCACCAGCAGTCTAATCCTATAGCAGGATAACTAGGATCAATGGTCAATACCTGTGCCAGCCCTAACTATAAGCTTCATCAAAAAGGAAAGTTTTAAGTCTATTCTTAAAAGTAGTTAGTTAGCTGCTTTTATTGTCTCCCTTAGGAGAAATTTGTTTTGGACACAACCCCTAAAAGTACAGAGTGTGTCTGCCTCCCGGACCCCGGCTGGTAGATGATTCCAAAGGAGAGGGGCCTAATAACTGAAGGCTCTACCTCCCATAGTACATTTTGAGACCGTAGGTACCACGAGCAGGCCTGATAACTGAAGGCTCTACCTCCCATAGTACATTTAGAGACTGTAGGTACCACAAGCAGGCCTGATAACTGAAGGCTCTACCTCCCATAGTACATTTAGAGACCGTAGGTACCACGAGCAGGCCTGATAACTGAAGGCTCTACCTCCCATAGTACATTTAGAGACTGTAGGTACCACAAGCAGGCCTGATAACTGAAGGCTCTACCTCCCATAGTACATTTTGAGACCGTAGGTACCACGAGCAGGCCTGATAACTGAAGGCTCTACCTCCCATAGTACATTTAGAGACTGTAGGTACCACGAGCAGGCCTGATAACTGAAGGCTTTACCTCCCATAGTACATTTAGAGACTGTAGGTACCACGAGCAGGCCTGATAACTGAAGGCTCTACCTCCCATAGTACATTTAGAGACTGTAGGTACCACGAGCAGGCCTGATAACTGAAGGCTCTACCTCCCATAGTACATTTAGAGACTGTAGGTACCACGAGCAGGCCTGATAACTGAAGGCTCTACCTCCCATAGTACATTTAGAGACTGTAGGTACCACGAGCAGGCCTGATAACTGAAGGCTTTACCTCCCATAGTACATTTAGAGACCGTAGGTACCACGAGCAGGCCTGATAACTGAAGGCTTTACCTCCCATAGTACATTTAGAGACTGTAGGTACCACGAGCAGGCCTGATAACTGAAGGCTCTACCTCCCATAGTACATTTAGAGACCGTAGGTACCACGAGCAGGTCTGATAACTGAAGGCTCTACCTCCCATAGTACATTTAGAGACTGTAGGTACCACGAGCAGGCCTGATAACTGAAGGCTCTACCTCCCATAGTACATTTAGAGACCGTAGGTACCACGAGCAGGCCTGATAACTGAAGGCTTTACCTCCCATAGTACATTTAGAGACTGTAGGTACCACGAGCAGGCCTGATACCTGAAGGCTCTACCTCCCATAGTACATTTAGAGACCGTAGGTACCACGAGCAGGCCTGATAACTGAAGGCTCTACCTCCCATAGTACATTTAGAGACTGTAGGTACCACGAGCAGGCCTGATAACTGAAGGCTCTACCTCCCATAGTACATTTAGAGACTGTAGGTACCACGAGCAGGCCTGATAACTGAAGGCTCTACCTCCTATAGTACATTTAGAGACTGTAGGTACCACGAGCAGGCCTGATAACTGAAGGCTCTACCTCCCATAGTACATTTAGAGACTGTAGGTACCACGAGCAGGCCTGATACCTGAAGGCTCTACCTCCCATAGTACATTTAGAGACTGTATATCTTGATCAAATAGAACACCTAGATTCCTAACAGTGGTGCTAGATGCCAGGCTGATGCCATCAAGGCTTGTCAGAGTTAAGCAGAAACATTTCTTGTCATCCAGGTCCTCATGTCCTAAAGGAAGCTTCTAGTTTACATAACTGATTGGTGCCATCAGGCTTCATTGATACGTATTGCTGAGTATCATCTGCATATCAGTGATTTTGACACATCTCATCTGTACCACATTTAGCACTGATGTTCCCTCTGACGTGTTGTAGAGAAGAAGTCAAAGTCAACAGTTCTCACCTCAGATGTGTTCTGAATGATAACATCTTCATTCATGTTCCCACTCACTCTCCTCATCTGTCGCTGTCCTACATGAATAAAAACATCATCCATACAAAATAATTCCCGACATATCTTTAGATTGCAATACATCTATCCCTAACTCTGATCTGAAAAATGTCTTCAATGTGCCTCATACCTGGGCTTCAGGTAGCTGCTGACACTAAGTCCTGACTCCGGCCTCATACCTGGGCTTCAGGTAGCTGCTGACACTCACTCTGATCACAGACACACAGATACCTGACTGAAAAATGAAAGTTGATGTAAAGAATCTTCCTCTGAATGTAAAACTAAAGCTACATGTTATGTCTTTGAACAGGTCTTCGTTCCTGGAGCGTGGATGAGTCGGTTTGTGACCTGAACAAAGAGCTGAAGCTGTTTGAGAGCAGACACACAGCCACGTTCTCCTCGGACGTCCACGGTCAGTGTTATATCGTCCCCTCAGGAAACACATCTGTCTGTCTGTCTGTCTGTCTGTCTGTCTGTCTGTCTGTCTGTCTGTCTGTCTGTCTGTCTGTCTGTCTGTCTGTCTGTCTGTCTGTCTGTCTGTCTGTCTGTCTGTCTGTCTGTCTGTCTGTCTGTCTGTCTGTCTGTCTGTCTGTCTCACACAGATGATCCTTAAAGACAGGAGAAATCTGACCTCTGACCTGCTCTGTGGACCTTTATTTATTATTCATCACAGAGCACAGAGACGTGTGTGTGTGTGTGTTTGTGTTTGTGTGTGTGTGTTATGATGAGCAGACAGAAAGGTGCTCTCTCTCTCTCTCTCTCTCTGCTCTGATCCTGAAAGATCTGATAACAGGTGAGTTCAGAAGACAAACAGAACAGGTGACACAGGTATCGAGATGACTAGTCATAAGTTCTACAGATGATGATAAGGTGCAGTGTGTGTGTGTGTTTGTGTAAGCTCTGATTTATATACCTTATTCTGACTGAGCTGCTGTTTCAGATGAACGTGAGCTGATTAATAATTCAGAGGGTGTTATTGATCCTTCAGCCTCTGCACACATGAGGGTGAGGGGCTTCATCTGGACCTCATACTCACACACTCTTCTACTGGTGACTGTAAAGTGAGTTGTACTGTAACAGAGTAAGTGTGGATTTTTGTGACAGAGTGCAGTGTGTGTGTGTGTGTGTGTCTACAGACAGACAGTGTATGTATGTGTGTAGTGTGTGTGTGTCTGTGTGTGTGTGTGTGTGTGTGTGTGTAGACGGACTGTGTGTGCAGAGGAGGGTGTGGTCAGTCGAGCTGGGAGGCGTTCAGGTGTTGTGCTGCACAGACGAGGAGATGTTGTATAACAGAACATAAAATCAGCAGGATTTTAAAGGGAGTACTGAGAGCAGAGGATGTTTAAGTTTCCCTCAGCTGAAGAAGACCGAAGACTGTTTGACCTCTGAGAGCTGTTTGACCTCTGAGAGCTGTTTGACCTCTGAGAGCTGATTCTATGTCTTCATACTGTCATTCTCTGTGAGATAACAAAGTCTGCAGGAACCTGGGTGTCATGATTGATGACCAGCTAACTTAAGGTTCAAGTGGCCTTGATCGTCCAGTCATGTCGATGTGCTCTGTACAACATCAGGAAGATCAGACCTGACCTGTGTCGGGGTTTAAGGAGCTAATACGCGGGCAACCTTTCTGTTGGGTTTTATAGAGTAACATTTGGTTATCACATTAACATTAATAATTATAAATGAATGAATTGACTTTATTGTCCCCATGGGGAAATTCTTTTCCACAGCACTGCTTACTGTCAGACAGACAAAGAACATACTCACACAAAACACAGAATATAACACGAGCAAGACAAGACAAGAGTTCCACTGTTTCAGCGAGGCCTTCTGTTCAGGGCCGCTAGGACAGCCGGGACCAGGCTCCTCCCGAGGCGAGCCTTTCTGCACCTCATTGATCTGTACCTCTTTATCTTAATTAAATTATTAATATAGATCAACAATATTATTAAACTGAGTTAATAAACCTATAGGGGGCGCCACCCTGAAATCAGAGAACCAAATATTACAATATCAGTCTCTAATTAATTAATAAATACTAATATTATTAATAATCTGTATTTAATAAACTGAAGGCGTGAACACAAAGCCCTCACACCCAGCTTATATCACAACACACACACCAGTAACCACAAACAATCTTTACATGATGACAGAGTTTATTTAACAAAGAAACATCAAGACGACCAAACAGATCACTATTAGAGACTCAACTACAGACAACAAAGTGTGTGTGTGTGTGTGTGTGTGTGTGTGTGTGTGTGTGTGTGTGTGCGTGTGAGTGTGAGAGAGAGAGAGAGAGAGAGAAGACAAGATGGAGGAGAGAGAGAATGTGTTCACGTCACAGGCGGACAAGATGGTGGACAACAATGGGAGAGCCATGTTCCTCTAATAAATAGCTGGAGCTCTCTGAGCTGAGTTCAGTAACTAACTTAACCCCAGAAAGCCAGTGGCCGGACTTTGATTCAACGGTGGGTACACTGGTCTCTCTGATGGTGGAAGTAGTTAACTGAAAGTAAACTAGCATAGCATTGAATGAAACACACAGCGGCGAACACGGCGGTTCAGCACAATAAAACAAATGCAGCAGTTTACAACAGATAATAAACAGAATGTGACGTCCCGTCAACAATAATGCACGATTATCAGTGGTTCTAAAAGAACACAACTATTTCTAAAAGCTATTTCTGCCCAGACCAAAATCTCTTACTGTGGTGATCACTCTGGTGGTTGTTGCAAGGTTGGTTTAGTCTTCACTTGTTGAAGGTTAAGATCAGCAGCTTCAGGCAGGTTTCCTTCGTAGCAGATGCAGGAGTTGGTATCAGGATTCAGATTCTCGACCAGAGCTTTTGCTCTATTGTCCTTCTGGATTCTGGAGCCGGATTCTTTATGTGTCCTTGTGTATTCAGGGATCAGTGGGCTGTCTGCAGCGCTTCTGTCCAGTTGCGTTCAATGACGTCTAAGAAAATCAAAGGAAAGAAACTCTTTGTGCTCGAACCAGGTACTTTCTGATCGCGGCCAAAACTCTCAAAAATATGCCGTGGAGGTGTCCAGCTGAATTCTCTGATGCTTGAATTCAGCATGTGAAGAGCTACAGAACCTATGGAGCAACCAGGAAGGAGTTGATTTGTGTCCTTTGATGCTGTTGATCAGCATGTGAGGAGATCCAGAGCACTTACGAAGCAGCCTCAGCTCTTGAGGTCAAACTATGTAAGCAGAAAGGAGGGGGTTGGCCTCCTCGAATGCTGGGGTTCAGCAGGTGAAAGAGAATGAGCCTTGAGAGGCGATGGCTTTTATGGACTGGGACTGCCTGTGGGTTAACCTTGGACCTCCTCCAATGAAGATAGAGAATTCACCCCCCCCCTCCCCTTCTTTTTCACACCTACGTGTTAGGTGCTATTAGGGGTGCTGGGACTAAGACTCCTTTGTCTAGTTCCCTCCAAAATAACTCTAGTCAGGCTTTAAAAAGGGGATACAGGCCTGAGTTTTGTCTGGATTTCTGGCTGGCCCCAACACCTGTCAGAACATGCTACACAGCTCCTGGTACAGGCTCTTGTGATATCATGCATTGACTATTGCAGCTCCTTACTGGCAGGCCTTCCTACATGTATGAAACCCCTGCAGATGATCCAGAACGCATCAGTGCGACTCATCTTCAACCTCCCCAAACCAGCACATGTCCCTCAGCTGTTCATCTCCCTCCACTGGCTCCCAGTTCCTGCTCGTATCAAATTTTAAACTCTGCTGCTCGCTTACAAAAAAAGAGACAAAAACGTCTCCTCCTTACCTAAACTCTCTGATCCAGGTCTACACTCCCTCCCGCCCACTACGCTCTGCCAATGAGAGGCATCTGATCCAACCTTCACAACAGGGTCCTAAGTCTCTAACTAGACTCTTCTCCTCTGTCGCCCCCCGGTGGTGGAACGAACTACCAAACTCCATTCTGCAGAGTCCCTTTGCACCTTTAAGAAAAAGCTAAAGACCCAGCTCTTTATGAACACCTACGACCTTCATGATGATGATGTTTAGGATGGTTTTGATGCTGATTAGAACTCTCAAGAACAGCTGTCGATGTTGTGCTCTGCCTCTGGTCACTTCCTGTCAGCACATGTTCTCTGGTTACTTCCTGTCATTACCTGTGCTCTGCCTCTGGTCACTTCCTGACAGCACCTGTTCTCTTCCTCTGGTCACTTCCTGTCAGCACCTGTGCTCTGCCTCTGGTCACTTCCAGTCAGCACCTGTGCTCTGCTTCTGGTGACTTCCAGTCAGCTCCTGCTCTCTTCCTCTGGTCACTTCCTGTCAGCACCTGTTCTCTTCCTCTGGTAACTTCCTGTAAGCACCTGTGCTCTGCCTCTGGTCACTTCCTGTCAGCTCCTCTGCCCTGCCTCTGATGACTTCCAGTCAGCTCCTGTTCTCTTCCTCTGGTTACTTCCTGTCAGCACCTCTGGTCACTTCCTGTCAGCACCTGTGCTCTGCCTCTGGTCACTTCCAGTCAGCACCTGTGCTCTGCTTCTGGTGACTTCCAGTCAGCTCTTGTTCTCTTCCTCTGGTTACTTCCTGTCAGCACCTCTGGTCACTTCCTGTCAGCACCTGTGCTGTGCCTCTGGTCACTTCCAGTCAGCACATGTTCTCTGGTTACTTCCTGTCAGCACCTGTGCTCTGCCTCTGGTCACTTCCTGTCAGCACCTGTTCTCTTCCTCTGGTCACTTCCTGTCAGCACCTGTGCTCTGCCTCTGGTAACTTCCAGTCAGCACCTGTGCTCTTCTTCTGGTGACTTCCTGTAAGCTCCTGTTCTCTTCCTCTGGTCACTTCCTGTCAGCACCTGTTCTCTTCCTCTGGTAACTTCCTGTCAGCACCTGTTCTCTTCCTCTGGTAACTTCCTGTAAGCACCTGTGCTCTGCCTCTGGTCACTTCCTGTCAGCTCCTGTTCTCTTCCTCTGGTCACTTCCTGTCAGCACCTGTTCTCTTCCTCTGGTAACTTCCTGTAAGCACCTGTGCTCTGCCTCTGGTCACTTCCAGTCAGCTCCTCTGCCCTGTCTCTGATGACTTCCAGTCAGCTCTTGTTCTCTTCCTCTGGTTACTTCCTGTCAGCACCTCTGGTCACTTCCTGTCAGCACCTGTGCTCTGCCTCTGGTCACTTCCTGTCAGCACCTGTTCTCTTCCTCTGGTTACTTCCTGTCAGCACCTCTGGTCACTCCCTGTCAGCACCTGTGCTGTGCCTCTGGTGACTTCCAGTCAGCTCCTGTTCTCTTCCTCTGGTAACTTCCTGTAAGCACCTGTGCTCTGCCTCTGGTCACTTCCTGTCAGCTCCTGTTCTCTTCCTCTGGTCACTTCCTGTCAGCACCTGTTCTCTTCCTCTGGTAACTTCCTGTAAGCACCTGTGCTCTGCCTCTGGTCACTTCCAGTCAGCTCCTCTGCCCTGTCTCTGATGACTTCCAGTCAGCTCTTGTTCTCTTCCTCTGGTTACTTCCTGTCAGCACCTCTGGTCACTTCCTGTCAGCACCTGTGCTCTGCCTCTGGTCACTTCCTGTCAGCACCTGTTCTCTTCCTCTGGTTACTTCCTGTCAGCACCTCTGGTCACTTCCTGTCAGCTCCTCTGCCCTGCCTCTGATGACTTCCTGTCAGCACCTGTTCTCTTCCTCTGGTTACTTCCTGTCAGCATCTCTGGTCACTCCCTGTCAGCACCTGTGCTGTGCCTCTGGTGACTTCCAGTCAGCTCCTGTTCTCTTCCTCTGGTCACTTCCTGTCAGAACCTGTGCTCTGCCTCTGGTCACTTCCTGTCAGCTCCTGCATTGCTCTGCCTCTGGTCACTTCCTGTCAGCTCCTGTGCTCTGCCTCTGGTCACTTCCTGTCAGCACCTGTGCTCTGCCTCTGGTCACTTCCTGTCAGCACCTGTGCTCTGCCTCTGGTCACTTCCTGTCAGCTCCTGTGCTCTGCCTCTGGTCACTTCCTGTCAGCTCCTGTGCTCTGCCTCTGGTCACTTCCTGTCAGCTCCTGTGCTCTGCCTCTGGTCACTTCCTGTCAGCTCCTGTGCTCTGCCTCTGGTCACTTCCTGTCAGCTCCTGTGCTCTGCCTCTGGTCACTTCCTGTCAGCTCCTGTGCTCTGCCTCTGGTCACTTCCTGTCAGCTCCTGCATTGCTCTGCCTCTGGTCACTTCCTGTCAGCACCTGTGCTCTGCCTCTGGTCACTTCCTGTAAGCACCTGTGCTCTGCCTCTGGTCACTTCCTGTCAGCACCTGTGCTCTGCCTCTGGTCACTTCCTGTCAGCACCTGTTCTCTTCCTCTGGTCCCTTCCTGTAAGCACCTGTGCTCTGCCTCTGGTCACTTCCTGTAAGCACCTGTGCTCTGCCTCTGATGACTTCCAGTCAGCTCCTGTTCTCTTCCTCTGGTCACTTCCTGTCAGCTCCTGCATTGCTCTGCCTCTGGTCACTTCCTGTCAGCTCCTGCATTGCTCTGCCTCTGGTCACTTCCTGTCAGCTCCTGCCTGTGCTCTGCCTCTGGTCACTTCCTGTCAGCTCCTGCATTGCTCTGCCTCTGGTCACTTCCTGTCAGCACCTGTGCTGACGATGTTTCGTCCTCTCTCTTGTTCTTACCCTTTGGTGTTCCTCGCTTTAGATAAAAAGCGTCTGATAAATGAATTGTAGATAATAAAGATGATAGTTTGATATGTACGT
>CM036535.1:36101467-36136467 GCA_020745685.1 Tautogolabrus adspersus | reverse complement strand
ACGCTGCACATCCAGAGCTCCAGACAAAGAGCAAAGAGCTCCAGACCTGCAGGGGGCGCTCTGTGGGACAGTTTATCATTAACCAGAGGTACCACAGACCTGCAGGGGGCGCTCTGTGGGACAGTTTATCATTAACCAGAGGTACCACAGACCTGCAGGGGGCGCTCTGTGGGACAGTTTATCATTAACCAGAGGTACCACAGACCTGCAGGGGGCGCTCTGTGGGACAGTTTATCATTAACCAGAGGTACCACAGACCTGCAGGGGGGCGCTCTGTGGGACAGTTTATCATTAACCAGAGGTACCACAGACCTGCAGGGGGCGCTCTGTGGGACAGTTTATCATTAACCAGAGGTACCACAGACCTGCAGGGGGCGCTCTCTCTCAAAGAGAGAGAGAAAGAGAGAGAGCTAGTGAGAGAGTCAGAGAGAGAGCTGTGTTTGACAGAGGCTGAGATGATAAACGTCTTCATCAGAACTCTGCAGAGTTTTTTTTTTTGCTCCAAGTCTTTTTTATTGATGTTTATACATAGAGAAAGTGTACAAAGTACATCAATTCAGAAGCTTGGGTGAACCGAAATAATACAAGTATAAACATCATACCCCCCCCCCTCCCCCCAACAAAGCCCCTACCCTGCAACAATTTTACTGTACCATTAAAAAAAAAAAAAATAATAATAATAATAATAAAAATAATGTATATATATATTAAAGTAAATAAATAAATAAGTAATAATAATTCAAACAAAACAGTACGATACATAAGTAAAGAAAAAATCAATAAGTAATCAAGAATAGTCCTTCTGGGTTTCAAGTTAAACACAATACAGGATCAGTCATACAACACCAATATTAGTGACATCCAATAACTATATGACTTAAGAAAGGCTTCCATGTAGCATAAAATTTTTGAATACATCCTCTTGTAGAATAGCGAATCTTCTCTAGTACCAAATGGTGTAGAAGGTCATTGATCCACATCTTAAAGGATGGGGGAAGTTTCTCCTTCCACTTAAAGAGAATTAACCGCCTAGCTATGAGAGATGCAAAAGCTATCATATTCTTTGCCTGGTGGTTAAGGTGAGTGTCTTGTGGAGTTATTCCAAATATGGCAGTGATGGCAGAAGGTTCTATAGGTACTTGTAAAACATCTGAAATAGTTTTAAATATTGACTGCCAGAAATTGTCTAATTTTGAACAAAACCAGAACATATGTGAGAGGGTGGCTGGCATTTGCCTGCACCGATCACAAATAGGGTTGATGCTAGGTGTGAATTTTGCTAGTCTCACTTTAGACCAGTGAAGGCGATGCATAACCTTGAACTGAATAACTGTGTGTCGTAAGCAGATTGAAGAGGAATGTATTCTGTCCAAAGCTCTTTCCCAGATCTCCTCAGGAAGTTCAAACCCCAAATCGCCCTCCCATTGAAGCTTTAATGACGTCAAAGGCTCCAAATTATGTGTATTCAGTAAGGAGTATATTTTCCCAATAGCCTCTCTGGAACCTGAATTAAGCTTCAAAATGGAATTTAAGAGGGAATTGGGTGGCTGGGATGGGAAGTGAATGAGTGATGTTGATATCAAACTACGGAGCTGCAGAAATCTAAAAAAATGAGAATTAGGAATGTTAAATTTACGCATTAATTGATTAAAGGATGCAAAAGTATTATCAATGAATAGATTCTCTATTGTGGCAACTCCTCTATTAGCCCATTCATGAAAAGCACTGTCTATAATTGATGGCATGAACTGGTGATTTTTTATTATAGGAGCACAAGTGGGCAGATCTTTGAGAGAAAAAGCTCGTCTGAACTGTGTCAGAATTTTAAAAGAATGTTTCACAATTGGGTTTAAGGTGAATTTGGATATAGATTCCAGAAGAGGAAGTTTCGAGCAGAGTAGTGAGTGTAAAGAAGTATGAAGACAAGAAGAGTTTTCCATTCGTAACCACTCAGGGGTAGTGTCCCCAGATGGAGAATCCTTCCAAAACAGCATAGACCTAATGTTGGCAGCCCAATAGTAAAACTGGAAGTTAGGGAGGGATAATCCTCCATGTAGACGATGCTGTTGTAAGATCCTTTTCCGTATTCGAGGATTTTTCTTATTCCATATAAATCCTGACACCAAATTGTCTACTGACATAAAGAAGGATTTAGATAAGTGTAGGGGAATGCATTGAAATATATAAAGAAATTTTGGCAAAACATTCATTTTAATTACGTTAATTCTGCCTCCTAGTGACAGGGGGAGTAAGCTCCAACGTTCCAAATCTTGCTTAAGGTGGGTTAATAGCGGTGAGAAGTTGGCTTTGAATATGTCTTTAAAGGCATGTGTTATCCAGATTCCTAAGTATTTAAATTTCTGTGGACTGACTTTAAATGGGAATAAACTAAAGTCAATCTGTTTAGCTGCTGTGTTCACTGGCATAATTTCACACTTTTGTAGGTTAATTTTGTATCCCGATATTTTGCCGAATTCCTCAAGCAGGTTCAGGGTATTTGGTAGACTAGTTAAAGGATGGGACAGATATAAAAGCATATCGTCAGCATACAGGGACACCTTATTATCCGAGTCATATCTCCGTATACCCTTTATATTGGCTTCATTACGTAATGCTAAAGCCAGTGGCTCAATCGCAATAGCGAATAGGAGGGGCGACAGGGGACAGCCCTGTCGGGTGCCACGCTGGAGAGGGAAGTAGGAAGAGAGGTTGTTGTTTGTTCGGACAGCTGCTAATGGAGAGGAATACAGAACTTCAATCCAGGAGATGAATTTTTCACCAAAGCCAAATTGTTTGAGAGTATGGAAGAGATAATCCCACTCCACCCGATCAAACGCCTTCTCAGCATCAAGTGACAGTAATATTTCTGGAATGTCAGGTGAAGTGGGACCATAAAGAATATTAAATAGGCGTCTAATGTTAAAAAAGGAGTGACGACCTTTAATAAAGCCTGTTTGATCGTCAGCTACAATTGAGGGCAAGGCCGCCTCTAAGCGGCAGGCCAGCATTTTAGAAAGGATTTTACTGTCTACATTTAAGAGTGAAATGGGACGGAACGAGCCGCAATCCAGAAGGTTTTTATCTTTTTTAGGAATAAGAGAAATGACCGCTTGTCGCATAGTCAGAGGGAGGGAACCAGTGGCATGTGACTCCTCAAAAACAGAGAGCAGGATGGGAGAAAGCTGGTGTGCAAATTTTTTAAAGAATTCACTCGGGAACCCATCGGGTCCTGGGGATTTTCCAGTTTGCATGGACTTGATTGCATTGATAAGTTCCTCTACAGAGAATGGTTTATCTAGTTCAGATGCGGTTATGTTATCAATTGTGGGGACATTTATTTTCCTGAAAAATGAATCAAATAAAGCGTGGTTGCCGAGGGATTCACTATCATACAGCTTTGAATAAAATCTATGGAAACATGAATTAATCTCAGAGTGATCTAAATGCTTAGTGCCCGATTCATCATTTATCTCAACTATCGTCCTATCCACAGCTCTCTGGTGGAGCTGATGGGCAAGAATCTTCCCTGTCTTTTCACCACATTCGTATGCTTTACTCTGTGATTTATTTATTAGGTTTTCAATGCGTCTTGTTGATAGCAGGTTGAACTCTGTTTGAAGAGTTAATCGCAGTTTGAATAAATCATCGGATGGGGTGACAGCAAGTGTTGTATCTAATTTGAGAATATCATTTGTTAGCTGTTCAAGTTTCATATCATGACGTTTTCTTTGTTGTGCGCTATATGATATTATTTGTCCCCTCAAGTATGCCTTCATGGATTCCCACACTGTTAAAGGAGACATTCCTGGGGTCTGGTTATGTTCGAGGAAGAAAGTTATTTCAGAAGAAATAAACTTAAAGAAGTCCTCGTCTGAAAGTAGTAAAGTATTAAGACGCCAGGGATGATAGTTGGCATGAGAAATTGGTACACATAAAGTCATCGACAAAGGGGCGTGGTCTGAAATAATTATAGCTTGATATTCACACTTTCTTATTAGTGAAAGAAGATTTTTATCCAAAAAGAAATAATCTATGCGGGAATACGTTCTGTGGACTGGAGAAAAGAAGGAGTAGCTTCTAGCTGTGGGATTTTGAAAACGCCACGCATCAGCTATACCATTTGTATTAAGAAAAAGCTGCAGTTGAGAGGCCGCACTGGATTTGGACGCAGTCCTAGACGAGCTACGGTCCAGAGTAGGTGATAATGCGCAGTTCATATCTCCTCCGAGAATAAGATAATGTGTATCCATGTTGGGGATATGAGCAAAGAAATTTATAAAAAAAGAACTATCATCCCAATGCGGCGCGTATACGTTGGCCAGGATAACCGGTGTGTTGTACAGCCTGCCCACTACAATTATGTAACGCCCTGAGGAGTCTGTCTCAACCTTTGACATAACAAACGGGATATTCTTATTAACAAGGATGGCACACACCTCTGGATTTGGAATGGAAATTAGAATGATATGATTGTCCAATCCATCCTCCCCGGAGTCTAAAATGGTCAAAGGTTCGGAGATGTGTCTCCTGAAGAAAGGCAATTCCCGCCTTTAATTAACTCAAATGAGTCAATACTTTCTTTCGTTTGACGGGGTGGTTCAAGGATTTTACATTCCAGCTTACAAAGGTTACATCGCAATTAGCTGATCTGTTTGAAAAGTCTGTGTTAGTCGTAACCATATTCAAGGCAGAAAAAGATTAATGGTACATTACGCCTGCCTGCATTCATACTTTTTAGAATATTGAAAGGACCTTTAAAAGATAAGTAAGTACGAACAATAAGCCAAGGAAAAAAAAACTGATTGTAAACCCAGGTACAGTAAATCCCCAACCCTCACCTGTCCGAACAAGGTGACTCCCAAACCCCTCGCAAAAATATCCACACATTAAAGTGCTTGTGAGGATACACTAGCTCTAAAAGAACAAACTCTGCCGTATATAGAACATAGTTTTGTATGAGGCACCTTAGAGAATGATGGATTAAATACTTCAAACTTAAAGTTTTTTTCCTTTTTTTCCTTTAAACAAAAATTATTTCTGCTGTTGTCTAAACGTTAAGCATAGGTAGAAAGGAAAATAATAATAATAATAATCGACACACTACAGTGTTCTGACCAGCCAAATTATCCTATCTGCTGTTAACAAAATAAAAGAGTGAGAAAAAAACAACAACAACACAGTTTTGGTTCCTCAGGTGGTCTCTATTTCTCCACCTGGAACAAACTGGAGCCTTAAGACTCTGTAACGGTGTACAGTGAATCGGTCAAGGTGATGTGTTTTGAGAGTAGACAGAACCAACCTTATCTAGATGTAGAATTTAGCTATTCTCACTCATTTCAAGTCATGGTCAGTCTTTTGAAGAGTCCGGTAGAATTCTGGTCTTCACGTAGGCCATGGCTTCTCCTGCGTTTTCAAACCGTTTCTCAGTTCCATTATATGTGATCCGGAGCCGTGCTGGGTAGAGAAGGCCGTATTTAACACCGTCTCGTCCACGAAGTAGTCGTCTCACCTCGCCGAAAGCGGATCTGGCCTGCACAACACTCGGGGGGGTAGTCCGGAAAAATGGAGATGTCGGTCCCTTTGAACCGGAGCGGCCCGGACTCCCTGGCGCGGCGAAGGATGTCAACACAATCTTGGTAATAGTGGACTTTCGCTACGATGACACGAGGTTTACCGTCTTGGCTCCTCGGCTGTAGACCCCTGTGAGACCGGTCGACCAAGACATCTTTCTCTATTTTCAGTACCTCTTTTAGTAGTTTGGAGACAGCTGTCGGTGTGCTTGAGCCTGAGGTCTCTGGGACGTTTAATATTCGGTTGTTGGAGCGCCTCATTCTTCCTTCCATATCAAGACATTTCTCCCGCAGATTGTCGACTTCTGTCTCGAGTTTCCCCACTTTCGTTAGCAACAAAGTCACATCGTCTGAACATGATGAGAGCCCCTGCTCCATGTGCGACACTGTTGTTTTCATCGTCTCCACCTCGGAGCGTATCGCTGTGGTGTTGTTAGCTAGCTCCGTTTTTACTGCCTGTAGCTCGGACTTAATGTTTTCAAAGTCTTCAGCCAGAGCGGACTTCAGTCTCGACCTGAGCAGCATAGCAATGTCTGCTTTCAACGACGTGAGGATTTCTGCCTTCAGGTCCGCGACATCCATTTGGTCATCAGGCTGAGGTGTCTTAGTGCTACACCTGGGTGGTGAATCATTTGAGCCTGAGGCTTTGGGCCCAGTTGCGGAGGCTCCTCCGGTGAACTTGAATTTTCGTAAATTGTTGGCCATTTGCGCTGCGGTATCGCAATAAAAAGAACATATAATGAAAAAGAATTAACACAGAGCGATGTGTCGTAGTTTTTTGTTGATATAAGGTGCCTAAGAAGAACTTTTAACCCGAAATTCAGCAGAGCATGTTGTTTGTGCTGCCTACTCCATCGCCTGCTCGCTAGCGCCCCCAGAACTCTGCAGAGTTTGATGAATAAAATCATGTTTTTAAATATATACACACAACATGCTCCTGTATCTCACTCTGTAACTGCACGTATGTTAAAGCCATGCTGTGATGAGTGAGGTCGTGATGCTGCTAACAGATTAGATCTATATACCTGTTGGAAACCACGGCAACAAGAGCAGAAGCCCCAGTCACAGAATATTGGGTATGTTATTGTTTTAATGATCAAAAACTGCAGACAAACTCGTGCATGCTGCACAAACACCACGTAGAAAATGTGCAGGTGAACGTGAGCGATCTAAATCGCTGTCTCTCTCTCTCTCTCTCTATTTCTGTCATGGCAGCTTTTGATTAAATGAAGACCTGAAGATTTTTTTTATGAAGCTTCAGTAGTTTGTGAAACTATCGTCTTCAGCTCCTCCTCTTTGACTGATTCTGGATTCATTAAGACCACGTTAATGAACACCATCCACTGAAAACAGAATCTTTTCAAAAAGGTCCGCGTTCAGAGGACAACGTTTTGATAACATCCTCCGTCCACTCGGATCCACATAAGCATAAACATAAGCACTATAAATGCAGTTGGTAGAGTCGTCGTCTCTCAACTGGAAGGTCGAGGGTTCGATCCCCAGCTCCTGCCGCAACATGTCCGATGTGTCCCTGGGCAAGACACTTAACCCTGAATTGCTCCCGCTGCTTTGTCGGCGGCGTATGAATGCGTATGTAGGGATTAGTTACTTCTGGTGGTCTCACTACATTAACCTAATTTCGTTGCTCCTATACTTGTATATCTGTAATGACAATAAATATGAATGTGTAGGTGTGACCTGCGGTGTCAAAGCGCTTTGAGTAGTCAGAAGACTAGAAAAGAAATATACAAGCTCAAGTCCATTTACCATTTAGTAAACATGCCAGGCCAGTAGTTGGCGCTATGGCTTTGTAATGAAACAACACGCTCATGGTCTCATCCTCTTATTTCTACAGAGCGGTGAGGTGTAAACATACAAACATGACTAACACTGTCTGTTCCTGCAGGGGGCGCTGGAGTCCCATCGATGGCGGTCTCCATGCTGGAAATGCTGTCTCAGCCTAACTTTCAGTCAACCTAACGACAGGCTGAGAGCTGGAGCTGAGGCGGGTTTTAAGCCTCCTGACAAACCGTTACACCGCGCCCACCTGTCAATCAGGTCAGCTACACGCCTTATTGTGAATAACTCTTATCCTTCATCAAATCAAAACTGATGAGTCATCAAAACATTCACCCCCCGTACAGTGTGTGCTGATCGAGACATGAGCTAATCAGACCTGTTTGGTTTGTTGAACCAGGCTGTAAACATGTTAATGTCTGCTGTAAAAAACAGGCTTTTTAGAATGGGTGTGTATGTGACTTCCTGTGCTTCTGCAGCCAGCCTCTAGTGGACACTCGAGGAACTGCAGGATTTTTTACCTTAACATCGGCTTCATTTTTCGACACCCGAGGTTTCCGCCTAGTTTTCAGGCACCCAAAGCGCTGTTGTCGTGTAAACGAGCAGCCAAAACACAACACAAGGTTTGCGTTTTTGTCTGAAATCGTTGTTGTGTAAACGAGACCTCAAGTTAGTTTGATTTAGCATTTCCAGCTTTGAGAGACCGCCATCGACGGGCTTCAAAGGGGCCCCTTCAGTAACCAGTGGGTGAGGTCACTGGGACTACGTCCATGTTTTATACATTCTGTAGTTTTTATCTTCAGGAACATTAAACACCTGAATGTGACGAGCAGCTTGTGTAAGCGGACAGCAGACTCTCAGTCTCTGTGATGTCATACATACATTTGTTACCAGAAGGATTTCTTCCTGCAGCCCGCTCTACAAAGTCTGTGTGAGGTCCATGTGTGAAGCAGCAGGTAACAGTCTGGAACATTCAGAGTGGGCGGGGCGATGATGTCAGTCAGTATGGGGCGCCGATTGTAAAGTTGCGCACACTACAAATAACAACAACATTTCTCCACATTTAGCCCTAAAACATCACTTTGTATTCACATTTAGAGAAATATCTGTCAACTTATGGGCAAATATAAATTATATCTAAATGTTAAATGTTATATATAAATGTTAAAAATACATGTCCTGATTCTAAATATTTAGTTCAGATTTCTAAATATTTAGCTAATATGCAAATGTTAGTTAGTTACTTTATTGTCCCCGTGGGGAAATTCATTTTCACAGCTGTACAGGCAGGGAGACACCATAGCACACACTCACACATATAACACACTACAGTCATTGTTTTGGCAAAAAATTCACTCTACCGCCAACCGGAAGCGCCAAAATAAAAGTTTGAGGAAGTGAACGAACATGTGTAGGCTGTCAGCCGCAGCCAGGGCATTAAGGGCAGGGCATTCCTGTGAGAATTCAGCAAGTTGGTGGATAACAACAACTGAAAACGGAGGGGAGGGGAAGAAACCTTTAGACTGCAGCTTGAGAGCAGAGATGACTAGGAGAGAAAATGTAGATTACATTACGACTTAATTTATGCTTCTATGCATAACGGCAAACAATGATTGTTAAGTAGCCTACACATGTTCGTGAAAATCTTGATTTTGATTTGGGGAGAGTGGCATGGCTGGATAGCTAGCTGTATTGTTGTTAAACACACGATCAAAATATATTTACTGTTTGTTAATAATACACAAAGTTACTGACTTCAAATCAAACGTTAGCTTTCTATTCAAAACTGAGCCGATCTAGTTCGTCTCTTTCTCCCACTCTTTATTATATCTTTTCCATATTGTCCCCTCTTATTCCTGGACATCGTCGCTCTGTCGCTCTGTCAGGTGTAGTTGTGCATGTGTGTGTGTGTGGGGGGGGGGGGGCCTGATCGGGCGCGGGGGATAACCAAGGAAACGGGGTTGTAGACACTAGACAGATCCTGGAAAAGGACAAACTTACTATCGCGTTCGTGTTTCGCTTGCTGGGAGAGAATCAGTAGGATTCATACAGGGAGCAAAGCAAACCCAAATAAGCAACTACACTTTAGAGAACAAGCCCAAAGTCGCTTATAACAAGCGGACTTGGCAACACTGGCTGGATCACTTCCTCAAACTTTTACTTTGGCGCTTCCTGTTGGCGGTAGAGTGAATTTGCATATTAGCTAAATATTTATAAATCTTAACTAAATATTTAGAATCAGGACATGTATTTTTAACATTTATATATAATATTTAACATTTAGATAAAAGATTCAACATTTAGATATAATATTTAACATTATATTTGCCCATAAGTTGACAGATATTTCTCTAAATGTGAATAAGAAGTGATGTTTTAGGGCTAAATGTGGAGAAATGTTGTTGTTATTTGTAGTGTGCGCAACTTTACAATCGGCGCCCCATAAGTCAGTGGGCGGAGTTTTACTCGTGTTCACTGCTCGCCTCAGTTACCTGTGTGATTTTTGTGTCTGTGTCTTTCTACATTTTGGAGTGATGTTAACACAAACACCACTGAACATGCCTCCTCTTCCTCTTCCTCCTCCTCCTGCAGCACACTGAGGAGAAGGAGGAGGGGGAGGCGCGTTCAGGAATGTGAACTTAGTCTAACATCATGAAAGGAAAAAGGACATTATCTGTGTACGTGTGTGTTGTGCTGTAGGAGGATGTTTAGTCTAAAAATAGATCTTCAGTGATGGATCTCCTTCATACACATCGAGCTGCTGCTCCTCTTCACCTCCTGCACCATGTGTTGTTGCTGCTCCCTCCCCCCTCCTCCTCTCCCCTCCCTTACAGAAATGCTGCAATGCGTCTCCTCGTCTCAGACTGGGTCAGTGTAACTCAGCTGGCAGCTGACACGTCTCCATAGCAACAGCCAATCAGGGGCCATTGTAAGGGGTTTTTATTCAGCGTTTTTGTTTGTGATTGTTGAGAAAAGAGCGATTTCCAGGATTAAAAAGGTCAGGTGGGAGTAGAGGGGTGAGAGACAGGGGAGGAGAGAGGGGAAGGGCGAGGTCAAGAGAGAGAAGGAGAGAGAGAGAGAGAGATTGTGTTGGCAGATGTTGTAAACAGGGCGTCATCCTGACAGTTCAAACACTCGTTCAGTTCTTCATCCTGTCAGAAATAAGAACAGAAACTTTTATATTTGACTCCGTCACGTAATCATTCATGTTCTGTGTTCCTATGACGACCACGGGACGCATGTACGCTGTAAAAAAAACACGTTTTGGCCTTATAGATCCTGTATGGGCCGATGATGTCAAGATGACGTCACAATGACGTCAACGTATCTGAAATGAAGCTAAATTAGAGAGAAACATGGTTCACCACCACAGGGTAGAAAGCAACAGAAGAGTGTTAACATGTCTCGTTATTGGGTGTCAGAATAGAAGAAGAATAACAGTAATGTGTCCAAACTGAAATTCTACCGTTTACCAGCTGCCACTGCCCGTTAACGACACGTAACATGTTGCTAACCTCATAACAAAGCTAACATTACACGTGTGGCTAACGGTTGTTTAATGTGTTGCTGTTTCATCCCATGTAAACAGTCAGATATCAGTCATGAAGCAATGTTGACTTTCAAATATAAGCTGTAGGTTCACTACATTCCCAGCCATGCAAGCTCAGCTCACCGTCATGATGTAGCTGTTTGCCCTGACTATGACCCAAACCATGTACATGGCGGTCTTCTGTCCTTGCGCTGGCTAGGCAGAACCTCTGACTGTACGTCAAAAAACTCGTGAGTTTAAACCGTGGTATTTAAAGTCCTGTACATGACCAATCATGACATAGCTATAAGAATCTAAGGACTTAACTCTCAGTTTGTCTTTACTACCCACACTCAGTTTTTATAGCAGAGCTGTAAAACTGCTGACTCGTCCTCGCTGTAGTTTTCTCTGCTGACTCGTCCTCACTGTAGTTTTCTCTGCTGACTCGTCCTCTCTGTGTTTTCTCTGCTGACTCGTCCTCTCTGTGTTTTCTCTGCTGACTCGTCCTCTCTGTGTTTTCTCTGCTGACTCGTCCTCTCTGTGTTTTCTCTGCTGACTCGTCCTCTCTGTGTTTTCTCTGTTGACTCGTCCTCGCTGTAGTTTTATCTGTTGACTTGTCCTCACTGTGTTTTCTCTGTTGACTCGTCCTCACTGTGTTTTCTCTGCTGACTCGTCCTCTCTGTGTTTTCTCTGCTGACTCGTCCTCTCTGTGTTTTCTCTGTTGACTCGTCCTCGCTGTAGTTTTATCTGTTGACTTGTCCTCACTGTGTTTTCTCTGCTGACTCGTCCTCTCTGTGTTTTCTCTGCTGACTCGTCCTCTCTGTGTTTTCTCTGTTGACTCGTCCTCACTGTGTTTTCTCTGCTGACTCGTCCTCACTGTGTTTTCTCTGCTGACTCGTCCTCACTGTAGTTTTCTCTGTTGACTCGTCCTCACTGTGTTTTCTCTGCTGACTCGTCCTCACTGTGTTTTCTCTGCTGACTCGTCCTCACTGTAGTTTTCTCTGTTGACTCGTCCTCACTGTGTTTTCTCTGCTGACTCGTCCTCTCTGTGTTTTCTCTGCTGACTCGTCCTCTCTGTGTTTTCTCTGCTGACTCGTCCTCACTGTGTTTTCTCTGCTGACTCGTCCTCACTGTAGTTTTCTCTGCTGACTCGTCCTCACTGTGTTTTCTCTGCTGACTCGTCCTCACTGTAGTTTTCTCTGTTGACTCGTCCTCACTGTGTTTTCTCTGCTGACTCGTCCTCACTGTAGTTTTCTCTGCTGACTCGTCCTCACTGTGTTTTCTCTGCTGACTCGTCCTCACTGTGTTTTCTCTGCTGACTCGTCCTCACTGTAGTTTTCTCTGCTGACTCGTCCTCACTGTGTTTTCTCTGCTGACTCGTCCTCACTGTGTTTTCTCTGCTGACTCGTCCTCGCTGTAGTTTTCTCTGCTGACTCGTCCTCACTGTAGTTTTCTCTGCTGACTCGTCCTCGCTGTAGTTTTCTCTGCTGACTCATCCTCACTGTAGTTTTCTCTGTTGACTCGTCCTCTCTGTGTTTTCTCTGCTGACTCGTCCTCACTGTAGTTTTCTCTGCTGACTCGTCCTCTCTGAGTTTTCTCTGCTGACTCGTCCTCACTGTAGTTTTCTCTGCTGACTCATCCTCACTGTAGTTTTCTCTGCTGACTCGTCCTCACTGTAGTTTTCTCTGTTGACTCGTCCTCTCTGTGTTTTCTCTGCTGACTCGTCCTCACTGTAGTTTTCTCTGCTGACTCGTCCTCTCTGTGTTTTCTCTGCTGACTCGTCCTCACTGTAGTTTTCTCTGCTGACTCATCCTCACTGTAGTTTTCTCTGCTGACTCGTCCTCTCTGTGTTTTCTCTGCTGACTCGTCCTCACTGTAGTTTTCTCTGCTGACTCGTCCTCACTGTGTTTTCTCTGCTGACTCGTCCTCACTGTAGTTTTCTCTGCTGACTCATCCTCACTGTAGTTTTCTCTGCTGACTCGTCCTCTCTGTGTTTTCTCTGCTGACTCGTCCTCACTGTAGTTTTCTCTGCTGACTCGTCCTCACTGTAGTTTTCTCTGCTGACTCGTCCTCTCTGTGTTTTCTCTGCTGACTCGTCCTCACTGTAGTTTTCTCTGCTGACTCGTCCTCACTGTGTTTTCTCTGCTGACTCGTCCTCACTGTAGTTTTCTCTGCTGACTCATCCTCACTGTAGTTTTCTCTGCTGCTTGTACTCACTGTGTTTTCTCTGCTGACTCGTCCTCACTGTGTTTTCTCTGCTGACTCGTCCTCTCTGTGTCTTCTCTGCTGACTCGTCCTCACTGTGTTTTCTCTGCTGACTCGTCCTCACTGTTTTCTCTGCTGACTCGTCCTCGCTGTAGTTTTCTCTGCTGACTCATCCTCACTGTAGTTTTCTCTGCTGACTCGTCCTCGCTGTAGTTTTCTCTATTGACTCGTCCTCACTGTAGTTTTCTCTGTTGACTCGTCCTCGCTGTAGTTTTCTCAATTGACTCGTCCTCACTGTAGTTTTCTCTATTGACTCGTCCTCACTGTAGTTTTCTCTGCTGACTCGTCCTCACTGTAGTTTTCTCTGCTGACTCGTCCTCACTGTAGTTTTCTCTATTGACTCGTCCTCACTGTAGTTTTCTCTATTGACTCGTCCTCACTGTAGTTTTCTCTATTGACTCGTCCTCACTGTAGTTTTCTCTATTGACTCGTCCTCACTGTAGTTTTCTCTGTTGACTCGTCCTCACCTTAGTATTCTCTGCTGACTCGTCCTCACTGTAGTTTTCTCTGCTGACTCATCCTCACTGTAGTTTTCTGTTGACTCATCCTCACTGTAGTTTTCTCTTTTGACATGTCCTCACTGTAGTTTTCTCTGCTGACTCGTCCTCACTGTAGTTTTCTCTGCTGACTCGTCCTCACTGTAGTTTTCTCTGTTGACTCGTCCTCACTGTAGTTTTCTCTTTTGACTCGTCCTCACTGTAGTTTTCTCTGCTGACTCGTCCTCACTGTGTTTTCTCTGCTGACTCGTCCTCACTGTGTTTTCTCTGCTGACTCGTCCTCACTGTAGTTTTCTCTGCTGACTCGTCCTCACTGTAGTTTTCTCTGCTGACTCATCCTCACTGTAGTTTTCTCTGTTGACTCGTCCTCACCTTAGTATTCTCTGCTGACTCGTCCTCACTGTAGTTTTCTCTGCTGACTCGTCCTCACCTTAGTATTCTCTGCTGACTCGTCCTCACTGTAGTTTTCTTTATTGACTCATCCTCACTGTAGTTTTCTCTATTGACTCGTCCGCACTGTAGTTTTCTCTGTTGACTCGTCCTCACCTTAGTATTCTCTGCTGACTCGTCCTCACTGTAGTTTTCTCTGCTGACTCATCCTCACTGTAGTTTTCTGTTGACTCATCCTCACTGTGTTTTCTCTTTTGACATGTCCTCACTGTAGTTTTCTCTGCTGACTCGTCCTCGCTGTGTTTTCTCTGCTGACTCATCCTCACTGTAGTTTTCTCTTTTGACTCATCCTCACTGTGTTTTCTCTGCTGACTCGTCCTCACTGTAGTTTTCTCTGCTGACTCGTCCTCACCTTAGTATTCTCTGCTGACTTGTCCTCACTGTAGTTTTCTCTATTGACTCGTCCGCACTGTAGTTTTCTCTGTTGACTCGTCCTCACCTTAGTATTCTCTGCTGACTCGTCCTCACTGTAGTTTTCTCTGCTGACTCGTCCTCACTGTGTTTTCTCTGCTGACTCATCCTCACTGTAGTTTTCTGTTGACTCATCCTCACTGTGTTTTCTCTTTTGACATGTCCTCACTGTAGTTTTCTCTGCTGACTCGTCCTCTCTGTGTTTTCTCTGCTGACTCGTCCTCGCTGTAGTTTTCTCTGTTGACTCATCCTCTCTGTGTTTTCTCTGCTGACTCGTCCTCGCTGTAGTTTTCTCTGCTGACTCGTCCTCACTGTGTTTTCTCTGCTGACTCGTCCTCACTGTGTTTTCTCTGCTGACTCGTCCTCTCTGTGTTTTCTCTGTTGACTCGTCCTCACTGTGTTTTCTCTGCTGACTCGTCCTCACTGTGTTTTCTCTGCTGACTCGTCCTCACTGTAGTTTTCTCTGTTGACTCGTCCTCACTGTGTTTTCTCTGTTGACTCGTCCTCTCTGTGTTTTCTCTGCTGACTCGTCCTCACTGTGTTTTCTCTGCTGACTCGTCCTCACTGTAGTTTTCTCTGCTGACTCATCCTCACTGTAGTTTTCTCTGTTGACTCGTCCTCACTGTAGTTTTCTCTGCTGACTCGTCCTCACTGTAGTTTTCTCTGCTGACTCGTCCTCACTGTAGTTTTCTCTGTTGACTCGTCCTCTCTGTGTTTTCTCTGCTGACTCGTCCTCACTGTAGTTTTCTCTGCTGACTCGTCCTCACTGTGTTTTCTCTGCTGACTCGTCCTCTCTGTGTTTTCTCTATTGACTCGTCCTCACTGTAGTTTTCTCTATTGACTCGTCCTCACTGTAGTTTTCTCTGCTGACTCATCCTCACTGTAGTTTTCTCTTTTGACTCATCCTCACTGTGTTTTCTCTGCTGACTCGTCCTCACTGTAGTTTTCTCTGCTGACTCGTCCTCACTGTAGTTTTCTCTGTTGACTCGTCCTCACCTTAGTATTCTCTGCTGACTCGTCCTCACTGTAGTTTTCTCTGCTGACTCGTCCTCACCTTAGTATTCTCTGCTGACTCGTCCTCACTGTAGTTTTCTCTATTGACTCATCCTCACTGTAGTTTTCTCTATTGACTCGTCCGCACTGTAGTTTTCTCTGTTGACTCGTCCTCACCTTAGTATTCTCTGCTGACTCGTCCTCACTGTAGTTTTCTCTGCTGACTCATCCTCACTGTAGTTTTCTGTTGACTCATCCTCACTGTGTTTTCTCTTTTGACATGTCCTCACTGTAGTTTTCTCTGCTGACTCGTCCTCGCTGTGTTTTCTCTGCTGACTCATCCTCACTGTAGTTTTCTGTTGACTCATCCTCACTGTGTTTTCTCTTTTGACATGTCCTCACTGTAGTTTTCTCTGCTGACTCGTCCTCGCTGTAGTTTTCTCTATTGACTCGTCCTCACTGTAGTTTTCTCTGTTGACTCGTCCTCACCTAAGAATTCTCTGCTGACTTGTCCTCGCTGTAGTTTTCTCTATTGACTCGTCCTCGCTGTAGTTTTCTCTATTGACTCGTCCTCACCTAAGAATTCTCTTTTGACATGTCCTCACTGTAGTTTTCTCTGCTGACTCGTCCTCGCTGTAGTTTTCTCTATTGACTCGTCCTCACTGTAGTTTTCTCTGTTGACTCGTCCTCACCTAAGAATTCTCTGTTGACTCATCCTCTCTGTGTTTTCTCTGCTGACTCGTCCTCACTGTAGTTTTCTCTGCTGACTCGTCCTCACTGTGTTTTCTCTGCTGACTCGTCCTCGCTGTAGTTTTCTCTATTGACTCGTCCTCACTGTAGTTTTCTCTATTGACTCGTCCTCACTGTGTTTTCTCTGCTGACTCGTCCTCACTGTAGTTTTCTCTGCTGACTCGTCCTCACTGTAGTTCTCTCTGTTGACTCGTCCTCACTGTAGTTTTCTCTGCTGACTCGTCCTCACTGTAGTTTTCTCTGTTGACTCGTCCTCACTGTAGTTTTCTCTGCTGACTCGTCCTCACTGTAGTTTTCTCTGCTGACTCGTCCTCACTGTAGTTTTCTCTGCTGACTTGTCCTCACTGTAGTTTTCTCTGTTGACTCGTCCTCACTGTAGTTTTCTCTGCTGACTCGTCCTCACTGTAGTTTTCTCTGTTGACTCGTCCTCACTGTAGTTTTCTCTTTTGACTCATCCTCACTGTGTTTTCTCTGCTGACTCGTCCTCACTGTAGTTTTCTCTGCTGACTCGTCCTCACTGTAGTTTTCTCTGCTGACTCGTCCTCACTGTAGTTTTCTCTGCTGACTCGTCCTCACTGTAGTTTTCTCTGCTGACTCATCCTCACTGTAGTTTTCTCTGCTGACTCGTCCTCACTGTAGTATTCTCTGCTGACTCGTCCTCACTGTAGTTTTCTCTGCTGACTCGTCCTCACTGTAGTTTTCTCTGCTGACTCGTCCTCACTGTAGTTTTCTCTGCTGACTCGTCCTCACTGTAGTATTCTCTGCTGAGTCATCCTCACTGTAGTTTTCTCTTTTGAGTTGTCCTCTGTAGTTTTCTCTGTTGACTCGTCCTCACTGTAGTTTTCTCTGCTGACTCGTCCTCACTGTAGTTTTCTCTATTGACTCGTCCGCACTGTAGTTTTCTCTGTTGACTCGTCCTCACCTTAGTATTCTCTGCTGACTCGTCCTCACTGTAGTTTTCTCTGCTGACTCGTCCTCACTGTGTTTTCTCTGCTGACTCATCCTCACTGTAGTTTTCTGTTGACTCATCCTCACCTTAGTATTCTCTGCTGACTCGTCCTCACTGTAGTTTTCTCTATTGACTCGTCCGCACTGTAGTTTTCTCTGTTGACTCGTCCTCACCTTAGTATTCTCTGCTGACTCGTCCTCACTGTAGTTTTCTCTATTGACTCGTCCTCACTGTAGTTTTCTCTATTGACTCATCCTCACTGTGTTTTCTCTTTTGACATGTCCTCACTGTAGTTTTCTCTGTTGACTCGTCCTCACCTTAGTATTCTCTGCTGACTCGTCCTCACTGTAGTTTTCTCTATTGACTCGTCCTCACTGTAGTTTTCTCTGCTGACTCATCCTCACTGTAGTTTTCTCTTTTGACTCATCCTCACTGTGTTTTCTCTGCTGACTCGTCCTCACTGTAGTTTTCTCTGCTGACTCGTCCTCACTGTAGTTTTCTCTGTTGACTCGTCCTCACCTTAGTATTCTCTGCTGACTCGTCCTCACTGTAGTTTTCTCTGCTGACTCGTCCTCACCTTAGTATTCTCTGCTGACTCGTCCTCACTGTAGTTTTCTCTATTGACTCATCCTCACTGTAGTTTTCTCTATTGACTCGTCCTCACTGTAGTTTTCTCTGTTGACTCGTCCTCACCTTAGTATTCTCTGCTGACTCGTCCTCACTGTAGTTTTCTCTGCTGACTCATCCTCACTGTAGTTTTCTGTTGACTCATCCTCACTGTGTTTTCTCTTTTGACATGTCCTCACTGTAGTTTTCTCTGCTGACTCGTCCTCTCTGTGTTTTCTCTGCTGACTCATCCTCACTGTAGTTTTCTGTTGACTCATCCTCACTGTGTTTTCTCTTTTGACATGTCCTCACTGTAGTTTTCTCTGCTGACTCGTCCTCGCTGTAGTTTTCTCTATTGACTCGTCCTCACTGTAGTTTTCTCTGTTGACTCGTCCTCACCTAAGAATTCTCTGCTGACTTGTCCTCGCTGTAGTTTTCTCTATTGACTCGTCCTCGCTGTAGTTTTCTCTATTGACTCGTCCTCACCTAAGAATTCTCTTTTGACATGTCCTCACTGTAGTTTTCTCTGCTGACTCGTCCTCGCTGTAGTTTTCTCTATTGACTCGTCCTCACTGTAGTTTTCTCTGTTGACTCGTCCTCACCTAAGAATTCTCTGTTGACTCATCCTCTCTGTGTTTTCTCTGCTGACTCGTCCTCACTGTGTTTTCTCTGCTGACTCGTCCTCACTGTGTTTTCTCTGCTGACTCGTCCTCGCTGTAGTTTTCTCTATTGACTCGTCCTCACTGTAGTTTTCTCTATTGACTCGTCCTCACTGTGTTTTCTCTGCTGACTCGTCCTCACTGTAGTTTTCTCTGCTGACTCGTCCTCACTGTAGTTCTCTCTGTTGACTCGTCCTCACTGTAGTTTTCTCTGCTGACTCGTCCTCACTGTAGTTTTCTCTGTTGACTCGTCCTCACTGTAGTTTTCTCTGCTGACTCGTCCTCACTGTAGTTTTCTCTATTGACTCGTCCGCACTGTAGTTTTCTCTGTTGACTCGTCCTCACCTTAGTATTCTCTGCTGACTCGTCCTCACTGTAGTTTTCTCTGCTGACTCGTCCTCACTGTGTTTTCTCTGCTGACTCATCCTCACTGTAGTTTTCTGTTGACTCATCCTCACTGTGTTTTCTCTTTTGACATGTTCTCACTGTAGTTTTCTCTGCTGACTCGTCCTCTCTGTGTTTTCTCTGTTGACTCGTCCTCACTGTGTTTTCTCTGCTGACTCGTCCTCACTGTGTTTTCTCTGCTGACTCGTCCTCACTGTAGTTTTCTCTGTTGACTCGTCCTCACTGTGTTTTCTCTGTTGACTCGTCCTCTCTGTGTTTTCTCTGCTGACTCGTCCTCTCTGTGTTTTCTCTGCTGACTCGTCCTCACTGTAGTTTTCTCTGCTGACTCATCCTCACTGTAGTTTTCTCTGTTGACTCGTCCTCACTGTAGTTTTCTCTGCTGACTCGTCCTCACTGTAGTTTTCTCTGCTGACTCGTCCTCACTGTAGTTTTCTCTGTTGACTCGTCCTCTCTGTGTTTTCTCTGCTGACTCGTCCTCACTGTAGTTTTCTCTGCTGACTCGTCCTCACTGTGTTTTCTCTGCTGACTCGTCCTCTCTGTGTTTTCTCTATTGACTCGTCCTCACTGTAGTTTTCTCTATTGACTCGTCCTCACTGTAGTTTTCTCTGCTGACTCATCCTCACTGTAGTTTTCTCTGTTGACTCGTCCTCACCTTAGTATTCTCTGCTGACTCGTCCTCACTGTAGTTTTCTCTATTGACTCGTCCTCACTGTAGTTTTCTCTATTGACTCGTCCTCACTGTAGTTTTCTCTATTGACTCATCCTCACTGTAGTTTTCTCTATTGACTCATCCTCACTGTAGTTTTCTCTGCTGACTCATCCTCACTGTAGTTTTCTCTGTTGACTCGTCCTCACCTTAGTATTCTCTGCTGACTCGTCCTCACTGTAGTTTTCTCTGCTGACTCATCCTCACTGTAGTTTTCTGTTGACTCATCCTCACTGTAGTTTTCTCTTTTGACATGTCCTCACTGTAGTTTTCTCTGTTGACTCGTCCTCACTGTAGTTTTCTCTTTTGACTCATCCTCACTGTGTTTTCTCTGCTGACTCGTCCTCACTGTAGTTTTCTCTGCTGACTCATCCTCACTGTAGTTTTCTCTGCTGACTCATCCTCACTGTAGTTTTCTCTGTTGACTCGTCTTCACCTTAGTATTCTCTGCTGACTCGTCCTCACTGTAGTTTTCTCTGCTGACTCGTCCTCACTGTGTTTTCTCTGCTGACTCATCCTCACTGTAGTTTTCTGTTGACTCATCCTCACTGTGTTTTCTCTTTTGACATGTCCTCACTGTAGTTTTCTCTGTTGACTCGTCCTCACCTTAGTATTCTCTGCTGACTCGTCCTCACTGTAGTTTTCTCTATTGACTCGTCCGCACTGTAGTTTTCTCTGTTGACTCGTCCTCACCTTAGTATTCTCTGCTGACTCGTCCTCACTGTAGTTTTCTCTGCTGACTCGTCCTCACTGTGTTTTCTCTGCTGACTCATCCTCACTGTAGTTTTCTGTTGACTCATCCTCACTGTGTTTTCTCTTTTGACATGTCCTCACTGTAGTTTTCTCTGCTGACTCGTCCTCTCTGTGTTTTCTCTGTTGACTCGTCCTCACTGTGTTTTCTCTGCTGACTCGTCCTCACTGTGTTTTCTCTGCTGACTCGTCCTCACTGTAGTTTTCTCTGTTGACTCGTCCTCACTGTGTTTTCTCTGTTGACTCGTCCTCTCTGTGTTTTCTCTGCTGACTCGTCCTCTCTGTGTTTTCTCTGCTGACTCGTCCTCACTGTAGTTTTCTCTGCTGACTCATCCTCACTGTAGTTTTCTCTGTTGACTCGTCCTCACTGTAGTTTTCTCTGCTGACTCGTCCTCACTGTGTTTTCTCTGCTGACTCGTCCTCACTGTAGTTTTCTCTGCTGACTCGTCCTCACTGTAGTTTTCTCTGTTGACTCGTCCTCTCTGTGTTTTCTCTGCTGACTCGTCCTCACTGTAGTTTTCTCTGCTGACTCGTCCTCACTGTGTTTTCTCTGCTGACTCGTCCTCTCTGTGTTTTCTCTATTGACTCGTCCTCACTGTAGTTTTCTCTATTGACTCGTCCTCACTGTAGTTTTCTCTGCTGACTCATCCTCACTGTAGTTTTCTCTGTTGACTCGTCCTCACCTTAGTATTCTCTGCTGACTCGTCCTCACTGTAGTTTTCTCTATTGACTCGTCCTCACTGTAGTTTTCTCTATTGACTCGTCCTCACTGTAGTTTTCTCTATTGACTCATCCTCACTGTAGTTTTCTCTATTGACTCGTCCTCACTGTAGTTTTCTCTGCTGACTCATCCTCACTGTAGTTTTCTCTGTTGACTCGTCCTCACCTTAGTATTCTCTGCTGACTCGTCCTCACTGTAGTTTTCTCTGCTGACTCATCCTCACTGTAGTTTTCTGTTGACTCATCCTCACTGTAGTTTTCTCTTTTGACATGTCCTCACTGTAGTTTTCTCTGTTGACTCGTCCTCACTGTAGTTTTCTCTTTTGACTCATCCTCACTGTGTTTTCTCTGCTGACTCGTCCTCACTGTAGTTTTCTCTGCTGACTCATCCTCACTGTAGTTTTCTCTGCTGACTCATCCTCACTGTAGTTTTCTCTGTTGACTCGTCTTCACCTTAGTATTCTCTGCTGACTCGTCCTCACTGTAGTTTTCTCTGCTGACTCGTCCTCACCTTAGTATTCTTTGCTGACTCGTCCTCACTGTAGTTTTCTCTATTGACTCATCCTCACTGTAGTTTTCTCTATTGACTCGTCCGCACTGTAGTTTTCTCTGTTGACTCGTCCTCACCTTAGTATTCTCTGCTGACTCGTCCTCACTGTAGTTTTCTCTGCTGACTCATCCTCACTGTAGTTTTCTGTTGACTCATCCTCACTGTGTTTTCTCTTTTGACATGTCCTCACTGTAGTTTTCTCTGCTGACTCGTCCTCGCTGTGTTTTCTCTGCTGACTCATCCTCACTGTAGTTTTCTGTTGACTCATCCTCACTGTGTTTTCTCTTTTGACATGTCCTCACTGTAGTTTTCTCTGCTGACTCGTCCTCGCTGTAGTTTTCTCTATTGACTCGTCCTCACTGTAGTTTTCTCTGTTGACTCGTCCTCACCTAAGAATTCTCTGCTGACTTGTCCTCGCTGTAGTTTTCTCTATTGACTCGTCCTCTCTGTGTTTTCTCTGCTGACTCGTCCTCACTGTGTTTTCTCTGCTGACTCGTCCTCACTGTGTTTTCTCTGCTGACTCGTCCTCGCTGTAGTTTTCTCTATTGACTCGTCCTCACTGTAGTTTTCTCTATTGACTCGTCCTCACTGTGTTTTCTCTGCTGACTCGTCCTCACTGTAGTTTTCTCTGCTGACTCGTCCTCACTGTAGTTCTCTCTGTTGACTCGTCCTCACTGTAGTTTTCTCTGCTGACTCGTCCTCACTGTAGTTTTCTCTGTTGACTCGTCCTCACTGTAGTTTTCTCTGCTGACTCGTCCTCACTGTAGTTCTCTCTGCTGACTCGTCCTCACTGTAGTTTTCTCTGCTGACTTGTCCTCACTGTAGTTTTCTCTGTTGACTCGTCCTCACTGTAGTTTTCTCTGCTGACTCGTCCTCACTGTAGTTTTCTCTGTTGACTCGTCCTCACTGTAGTTTTCTCTTTTGACTCATCCTCACTGTGTTTTCTCTGCTGACTCGTCCTCACTGTAGTTTTCTCTGCTGACTCGTCCTCACTGTAGTTTTCTCTGCTGACTCGTCCTCACTGTAGTTTTCTCTGCTGACTCATCCTCACTGTAGTTTTCTCTGCTGACTCGTCCTCACTGTAGTATTCTCTGCTGACTCGTCCTCACTGTAGTTTTCTCTGCTGACTCGTCCTCACTGTAGTTTTCTCTGCTGACTCGTCCTCACTGTAGTTTTCTCTGCTGACTCGTCCTCACTGTAGTATTCTCTGCTGAGTCGTCCTCACTGTAGTTTTCTCTTTTGAGTTGTCCTCTGTAGTTTTCTCTGTTGACTCGTCCTCACTGTAGTTTTCTCTGCTGACTCGTCCTCACTGTAGTTTTCTCTGCTGAGTCGTCCTCACTGTAGCTTTCTCTTTTGAGTTGTCCTCTATAGTTTTCTCTGTTGACTCGTCCTCACTGTAGTTTTCTCTGCTGAGTTGTCCTCACTGTAGTTTTCTCTGCTGAGTCGTCCTCACTGTAGTTTTCTCTGTTGACTCGTCCTCACTGTAGTTTTCTCTGCTGAGTTGTCCTCACTGTAGTTTTCTCTGCTGAGTTGTCCTCACTGTAGTTTTCTCTGCTGAGTCGTCCTCACTGTAGTTTTCTCTGCTGAGTCGTCCTCACTGTAGTTTTCTCTGCTGTGTTTCTGCAGGTCAGAGGACTCTGCAGTATCAGAGTGATGTTTTAGAGACTGTGGTGTTGGTGAACCCGTCAGAGGAGACTGCTGCTTCACAGGTGAGTCTGACAGATGGTCAGCAAGATACCATAATTTTAAAGTTAAATATGGTGCTAGTAAAAGTCTAATGATATATGTTACCACGGCAACAAAAGTAGAAGTCATTGGCACCTAATATCGGGAATTTTTTTTGTTGGAATTATCAAAAATAGCTGAAAAACTCCTGCACGTTTGTCACGTTAGCTCAGGCTGTGAGTCTCTGAGTTTATGATTTAGTTTTTAGTTGGTCCTCCTGCTCACTGAGACAGTTAACTATGGTGTTAATAACATGATACGGTTGCAATCATGGTTTATCACGCTCACTACATATGACATGAATGTAAACTTTTAAACGGTCTCCTTTGGATGTAGAGGTGTCGATGAACTATTCAACTCTAAAAATCTTAGTTGATTTTAACTTAAGTCCCACCTCTAACAAGGCAAGTAGCCAATCATAGTTTTGTATTATGGGGTACCAACTTTAAGGGGGCCATGCCACCCCTGGACACGCCTCTGACATCAGAGGAAGATGGCTGCCGTGTAAAAATGAAGATGAAGTCAAGTGAAATATTGAACCTCTGACACGTCTAGGGCTCTGGTCATTCAAATAAAATAAACCCAACAAAGAGCTGCTTGTGTTTGCTCCAGAGAGATTTTTTTATCCCTTCAGAATATAAACATTGGATTTTTTAGTTTGATCTGATTTTTAATGGAACGTTTTGATGAAGATGATGTGATAGTGTTTACTCTGTTCTCTGCTCAGATTCACTCTCTGATCACGAACCGTGCGGGACATAAGCTGCTGATTCTGAGCGGACAGAGCTCTGAACAGGGAGGTGACGTCCTACTGCGAGGTGGAGCGTTCACCTGGCAGCACTTCTCAGACATTATCTCAAACCCTGAGGTAAGCAGAGTGTCTTCTCCAAAAACACCCTTACCCCCTGTGTGTGTGCATGGATAAACAGTACATCTTACAAAGGCACAGTTCTCACAGACTGCTTTTCACTGATTCCATGTTTGCAGGTGATTGAGCACCTGTCCAGGTCCTCTTCACAGCAACCATCCAGGCTTACTGTTTCCTGTCAGGGAGACGGGGGCTGGAGTTCCCTTGGCCAAAGCCAGGAGCAGCAGTCACTCCAGAATCTTCTGGAATACCGCTTGAACCCTGAACCCCACCTCCCAGACATGGACGGAGTCAATGAGTTCTGCGAGTACGTCTCAGAGACTGTGGACGTGCCATCATCCTTTGACCTCCTGGAGCCCCCGAACTCTGGAGGTTTTCTGAAGCTGTCCAAACCCTGCTGCTACATCTTCCCCGGAGGCCGAGGAGACTCCGCTCTGTTTGCTGTCAATGGATTCAACATCCTGGTGGATGGAGGATCTGATCGGAAGTCATGCTTTTGGAAACTGGTTCGCCACCTGGACAGGATCGACTCAGTTCTGCTCACCCATATTGGTGCAGACAACCTCCCTGGCATCAACGGGTTGTTTCAGAGAAAGATTGCAGAGCAGGAGGAGGAACGTAACCAAGGATCTGGTTCCAGCAGTAATGGGGACTGGGTGAAGAACCTGATTTCTCCGGAGCTTGGGATCGTGTTTTTCAACGTCCCAGAGAAACTGCGGATGCCCGAGTCCACGCTGAAAGTGAAGAGAAGCATCGAAGAAGCATCTCTTACATTACAGTACCTCAACAAGCTTGGAATCACACCAGAGCCTCTGCACAGAGTTGTCAGCAACACCATTGAACCCATCACACTGTTCCACAAACTGGGTGTGGGGAAGTTAGACATGTACGTGTTAAATCCTGTGAAGGAGAGCAAAGAAATGCAGTTTTTAATGCAGAAATGGGCTGGAAACAGCAAAGCCAAGACAGGGATTACACTGCCCAATGGAAAGGAAGGAGAAATATCCGTCCCATATTTGACATCAGTCACTGCCCTCATCGTTTGGATCCCTCACCGTCCAACAGAAAAGATAGTCAGGGTGCTCTTCCCTGGAAATGCACCGCAGAATAAAATCTTCGAGGGCCTTGAGAAACTAAAACACCTCGACTTCCTGCGGTACCCTGTTGCCACTCAAAAAGACATATCATCTGGTGCACCTCCCCCCATCATCAAACAGACTAAAATGAGATCAAGAACCGAAAGCAAAGAGAGTCTGAAATCTTCCCCTAAACCACACTCTAAAACAGCAAAGAAAGAAGCCAGTGGACAGGAGGAGGAGTCAAAGAGCATCATCACTAAAGAGAACAAAGCAGACAAGACGGAAGAGAAGAAACCCAAAAGTGAAAGTCTGAAAGCCACCAAACAACAGAAAAACAGTGAGGTCGCCCCGGCAGCAGACAAAAAGTCAGAGAAAAAGAAAATATCCAAAACTGTCAAAAAGGAGAAAGCATCCAAGATGGATGAAAAGAAGGACAAAGAGAAAAAAGAAATCAAGAAAGAGAAACGAGAGGTCAAGAAAGATGAAAATATACGAAAAGAAGAGAAAAAAGAAAGTAAAGCCAAAGAGGATAAAAAGAAGGATCCAAGTAAACCAGAGCTGAGAAAAATAACCAAACCTGACCTGAAGCCGCTCACTCCTGAAGTTAGAAAAACTCTGCATAAGGCAAAGACTCAGGCCAAGCCTAAGACAGACAAAAATAAAGCAGTGAAAGAGGCAGACAATGTTAAAAAGCCAGTCCCAAAGAACATCCCAGAGGAAGTGGCAGCGGCAGCTTTGGCTGACAGGTCCATCGTGTCCTCCCCAGAGGACCTGACCGAGGACTTTGAGGCTCTGAAACAAGAAGAGCAGTCTAAAGTAAAGAGTACGCCCATTGAGAACGATGTGATCTCTGGACATGCTCGAGATACTAAAATTTCGTCCTTAATTTTCCCTGATGAAAAGGTCACACCTCAAGCCATTGAAACGAAACTTGCTTCCCCCAAATCCCCTGACAAGAAGGAAGAAGACAAAGGCAAGGCGGCATCAGGACAAAGTGTTGGTACTGCAAGCTATGGCTTTGACAAGAAGTATGAAGAGGAGAAAATGGAAAAATATGACAAGTACTCCCTCAAAGCTGACATAAAAGACAGATCAAAGAAGAGTGAAAGTTCAGAGGAAGAGGGCGATGTCATTGAAAAGGCTGAACTTGAAGGAACAGAAGATGAGGAGGTCCTGAAATCTAAAACAGACGAAGCCAAAAAGGACAAAAGTGGAAAAGAGTGGGAAAACAAGCCAAGTGATCCTAAACTTTACTCAACTGCAGCCTTGTCCGGGAAAGTAGCTGCCTCGGCCTCTGAGCAGTTCTCCTTAATTCAAGATGAGACCATCCCGGGTTACTCTGAGACCGAACAGACCATCTCGGATGAAGAGATCCACGAGGAAACAGAAGACAGGATCCCACAGTTGCACTACGATGTGGGCTCCTATGAAGTCTCTATCCCTGATGTCCCCGGGACTTTTGACTACATGCATGGCATAAAGGAGATGAAGGGTTCTAAGCCTGACGGTGCAGATGTCAAACCCAAAGCCTTCATGAGTGGTCAGGAGCCAGAGCTAGCCCCTTACCCTTCCATCATTGCTGCTCCTCTAGCAGAAGAGGAGCACATCTCCTCAGCAACATCCATCACAGAGTACGACAAACTCTCATCATTTGCAACTTCTGTAGCTGAGGACCAGTCAATAGCCTCAGTGACAGCGCCTCAGACCGAGGACGCTGGGAGGAACTCTCTCCTGCTCGACACCACTAACAGTGCCCCCTCTCGCCCAGATGCCATCCATGGTAAGGATTATCTGCACTCAGCAGGAACCATCTCTCCCACCTCGTCTCTGGAGGACGACAAGTGCTTCAAGTCTCCTTCCTCTGATGAGTACCAGCCCAGCATCCCTGAGATGGAGGCTGATTCCAAGACCAAATCACTCCATGAAGAAGAAGATGATGAGGAAGACGAGGATGAGGACCAGACTCCAAATGTTGACATTCCTCTGGGCAAGCTCCAGGAGGGTTATGAACATGCAGCCTCCTTGATGCTCCAGCAGAAGGATAAATCTCCCTCTGCTGCCTTCTCTTCTCCTCCCCTCTTCCCCATGCAGTCCTCTCCCTCACAGGCTGTGAAAGAAAACCAGGGTCTCTTCAGCACAGAGCGATCTAAGAGTGCTGATACGAAGCCTGTTTCACCCCCTCCATCTTTATCTTTGGGGTTAGAGTCCCACTCCAGGCAGGAGAGTGAGGAAAGATGTCTGAGTCCAGACGACAGCACCATGAGGCTGGCCTCACCTACACAGTCTGTGCCCACGAGCAGCAGCTACTCTCCGACAGAGGAAAAGACCTTTAGAACCGAAGACAAGGATGAGGCAGTGATCGATGTTAAAGCTGATGCCCATAAAACAGTCACTCTCTCTGACAACACCTCGTTTATCGGACTGCCAGGCAACAAGACAGAAACTGAGGCGTCAGAAGAATCTTTAGAAGATGAAGAGGACGAGTGTTATGCTGAAAAAGATCTAAAGCCTACTGTCAAGGCCAAACTTATGGAGGCAAAAGAGGGATGCTTCTTGGATGAAGACTTCACCTTTGAAGCAAAATCTACAAAGATAGAAACAGAAGTCAAGAGTTTAGACAAAACACAAGTTTCCTTCAGTGCAGTAGAGAAACCTCAAGTGATGTATTCAGACGAAGACAAAGACAAAGATGAAGATGAAAAGGAAGATGATTTTCCACTCGGGGCAGGGTCTAAGCCCTTAACAACTGATGAAAGTGCTGAGGAAATCGATATTGCTTTCAAAGAGCCTGAGAAAAGTGTTCACTTCAGTCTCTATGATTTCCCAGAAAAGCAGGGTAAAGAAAAGGCTGCATATATAAGACAAGACACACCCTACGTGCACGGCAAAACCTTCTCTTACAGTGACATTTATGACAGTAAAACAAGCTCCGTGGACTCTGATTCATATCAGCAGGAGTCCTTGGAAAAGACAGAGAAGGACAGTGCAAAGGTTGATGTGGATTTTCAGAAACAAGAGCCAACTTCCCCAGTCACAACTACAGACAAGATGTCAGAGAAGGAAGGATTAACATCTCCTCATGGAAAAGAGTCCACTGCCTCATGGCTTCATTCCTCCTCCTCTTCTACGCCTCCATTTGAAAGGGAGGTGGAAGGAGAGGAGCCATATGAATACAGCATGGGAAGCCGGTTCCCTTCAGTGGCTGATAGACCCGAGGCCTCGTCCACTTCTTTATCATCAGAAAAAGACTCCTTTAAAAGTCAGACTGATGGCACAAAGCCCCAAATGTCCTCCCCAATGACAGATGTAGACAAACCTGCTGACACAGGCAACAATGAGAAAGGAGCCTGCTTGGAGGTTGATATGCGAAAACTAACAGCAAGGGATGAGGAGGACTATGATGATGATGTTGTTGATGAAGATGATGAGGAGGAGGAGGAAGACGAAGAGGAGGAGGAGGAGGAGGAAGACGGTGCTGTTGATTCTTACATGGAAAAAGGCACCAAAGACAAATCAGAGAAGGAAGTAAAAAGTCCAATCAATGAAATGTTTGGCTCAAATAGACCTGAATTCATGGTTTCCATGGCTGGATATGGCTTTAACAGTCAGGGGAAGCCGAGTGTGACAAAAAGCAGCTCAAGCTCACTCCAAAGGGCTGAAGACAAGAACAAGGTGGACTCCTCACCCTTCAGTGATAGGACAATGGGAATTGGTGCTACAGGATTCTCAGGTTACTCCTCAGGGTACGAGTACTCGTATCAAAGTGGAGGTAAAGACTCGTCCTCATCACATCCGCCCGTCGATAAAGGTAAAGGGGAATACACTCTGAAATCATCAGAGGACAGTTATTACCAGAACGACAGAGCTGATCCTGACTTTGACAAACAGAAGACACCGGACCTGCTGAGTAATAAATCTTTGGACACAAGCTTTCAGTACACGACCACTCCTGGGCCGGGGTACTCCTCCTCTTCAGCCTACAGTTACTCCTCCTCCACCTCCGGCTCCCTCTCCACCAGCCGGCAGTTTGGGGAGGAGCTGGAGACGCCTGCAGAGCCGCTCTTTGAGTATTCATCCTTTAAAGATGAACACTCTCCGGTCATCGATTCTCCCTACTCGTGCTCTGTTGGCACTAAAGACGACTATCTCGAAGTGTCAGAAAAACAGATGACAGCTACAACCACAGCTGAGTGCTCCTCCAGTTTAGCCGGTTTCTCCCCCCTCAACCCATTTGAAGAGCCCAAATCTGTACCCTCTCTCTCATCCACTGCCTTTGCTGAGGACAAGAAGGAGCGCTCATTAGGGGGAGTCACGGATAAAGGCCCTCAGTCGGACTGCTTCTATAAGCCTGAGTGGTCTGAAGGGTCCAAGCTGGACTCAGCTGTTGGTTATGGGGCCTCAGCAGGACCTTTTGCTCCACCTGCAGAGTTCTCCAAGGACAAAGAGGCAGCCAGTGCAGCCCTATTTGGAGTTACATCCTCACCACGCCAAGATATAGAAGGCAAACATTACTTTGAGGAGACAGACAGCAGTGAAGAAGAGGATGAGGAGGCCTTTATGCGTGATATGACTCGCAGGTCACCTTCCAGCGGCCTTGCTGGTAAACTCTCATTTTCTGAAATGCCTGTTGGCCAAACCACCAGTGACAAAACAGGTGGAGCACTGCCCAATGTTCTAGGCACCTACATGCCCTCAGCCATCCAGGCTGTAATGCCAGACACTGCCAATGGCCCCACAGAAGTCAGCTCAGGTTCCACCCTTCCTGTTGGAGCTGCAGCCAGTGGGGCATCAGGCCCAGCCAAAGTAGAGCCCAGAGAGGGAGCAGCAGGCTGCAGGAGCTCCTATGAGTGGGAGATGACAAAGAGCCAGATGGGGATGGTGCCTGGAGACTCTCCTCCAAATTTCCGTCATGATGATGAGTTTGAAGAGGAGTGTGAGATGAAGCCAGAGCACCATGCCCGCCCACTGTCACTCTCCTCATCCCATCAGCCATTTCGCTCTCCGTTCTACGCCGAGGAGTGCAGCCAAGGAGGGCAGGATGATGATGATGATGATGATGATGACGATGACGACAGTGATCAGGATGTTCCTGGTCATGTGTCCGTGGGAGCCACCTCCTCTTACACCAGCCGCTCCTCTCCTGGATACTCCTCCTCTGAGTGCAGACAGTGTAAAGAGGACCTCTCACCTTCCTTCATCAACCCGTGCATGCGGCAGTTAGCCAGTGATGAGGATGATGATGAGCAAGGGCAAAGAAGCGACCAGTCACAAGATGGCGATGATCACGATCTGTCGGTTAAGAGAAGGTCTCACAAGCACCCTCATGGACACCAGTCCCAAAGCAGGGACAGCAGCTCTCTGCACCAAGCTGGAGGCATGTCGGCAGGACTGGGACTGGCCACAGAGGACACACCACCCACCTCCATCAGCGAGTCTCTGGCCTCTCAGTCAGACTCTGACGGGCCTCCGGGTACAGAAGAATACCCCTCAGTTTCCGGGGAGGGAAACTTGGAATCGGATGAGGATGCAGACTACATGCCTGTGGATAAATTGTCTGCAGTTGGGGGAGGCAGCCATTATTCCTCCAGGAGGAGCCATGACCCTACACCTACCCCCCTCATGGACCCCCACCCTCACCCTCCACGCCCGGATGTTTGCATGGTGGATCCAGACTCCATTGATAACGGCTCTGTGAAGAAAGAGCCAAAAGCCAAGACTTTAAAGAAGACTTCTGGGAAAACCAAATCAGCATCCCCTGCCAGGCGCAAGAGGTCCACAATGCCGGTCAAACAAACGGCGTCTCCTCGCAGTGCCTCGTTAAAGAAGAAGGATGCCGACAAGAGCTCTCGTATGTCCCGTCTGTCAGATGGACAGGGCTCCAAGGAGGAGGACCTCTCCCGGTCCAGCTACAACCCCAGCAAGGGGCTGACCAATGGAGTAAAGAGCAGTTCAGGTAAACCCTTCAATCCACGAATGACATTCAAATGTACCACACTGATTCTCGAAGATAAATGTTTTTAGTGACCCTTTGTTTTGTCTGACCCAGGTTCTCAGAAGTCTGGCTCTGCAGCTGCCTCTGGCCTTCCAATTTATGTGGACTTGGCCTACATTCCCAACCACTGCAGCGCCAAGAACGTGGACCAGGAGTTTTTCAAACGTGTTCGCTCTGCATACTATGTGGTGAGCGGTAACGACACTGCGAGCGGTGAACCTAGCCGGGGTGTTCTCGATGCGCTGCTGGACGGCAAAGCTCAGTGGGGATCAAACCTGCAGGTAACATTCTGCTCTGATGGAACACTGAGGCTGACTGCTGAGATCATATTAGATATACTTATACTGTGGTTGGGTTGGAGGCGACCGCCTGTCGTTAAACAGTCTGCATGTTCTTGAAAGAGTGGAGTCAGTTTTGATTGGAGTGTTTTCTGTCATTTAAAGTGGAGACGTTATAATTCAGTGAAATGGTTTGATGTGAAATAAGAAATGTCTGTCATCAATACAAACAGACCAACCAGCCTTCTAACTGATGGACATCATTTATGAATGGTGCTAACTACGGCTGGATAAATCCTGTAACTGTCAATCATCAGATGCTGTCGGATCAGGGGAATCTGTGGAGGTAAAATAAAGACTCCTCCTCTCAGCTGAGTCACATTTCCTGCTTTCTCATCTCTCAGGTGACTCTGATCCCGACCCACGACACCGAGGTGACCCGGGACTGGTACCAGCAGACTCACGAGAAGCAGCAGGAGCTGAACGTCATGGTCCTGGCCTCCAGCAGCACCGTGGTCATGCAGGACGAGTCTTTCCCCGCCTGCAAGATCGAGTTCTAACATCCTGGAGTAGATGTGTTTAAGAAGGCTCTGATGTGATAGTCTGTGTCTGCCTCACACTCTGCTGAAACAGAAACAGATCAGTTTTCATTCAGAAGTCCGTCGTGACTTTCTCTTTTTGGTTTCAGGTTTACTGTCATCACTGCATCATTATGACCCCGTCCTGTCTGCTTTTATTTTTAATCCCAGTAGTGACGTCTATGATTATCTGTGAGGAGACAACCTGCCCGTTGTATTATATAAAGAAACCTTATATAGGAAAGTATATGAACCGATGTTTGGCTGCTTGACGTCTAATTGGACTCAATGGAAGCACAAGTTTTGCACCTTAAAGCATCAAAGCAACAAAAAAGATTTCATCCACATGTCATTTATTTAGAGTCTGATCACAGGTGATCAATAATCAGGTCAGTGTTCACTGACAGAACATCATCATCGTTCAGTGGTGACATAGAGAGACAGAAGACGTTGTAATAGATCTTCAGTGGTTCATTAAGTCGTTATCAGTAAACATACAGAAATACAACCACGGCGTTGTCGGACCGTTCTTAAAGTAAGAAAGAAAAAGGAGTCCGTGAAAAAACGTTGGGTTTATGAGGTCATAAAGTTGTGACTTTACGAAAAACAAAACTCCGTGTTTGAGGTCATAAAGTCGTGACTTTACGAAAAACAAAACTCTGTGTTTGAGGTCATAAAGTCGTGACTTTACGAAAAACAAAACTCAGTGTTTAAAGGTCATAAAGTCGTAACTTTACGAAAAACAAAACAAAACTCCGTGTTTGAGGTCATAAAGTCGTGACTTTACGAAAAACAAAACTCCGTGTTTGAGGTCATAAAGTCGTGACTTTACGAAAAACAAAACTCCGTGTTTGAGGTCATAAAGTCGTGACTTTACGAAAAACAAAACTCCGTGTTTGAGGTCATAAAGTCGTGACTTTACGAAAAACAAAACTCCGTGTTTGAGGTCATAAAGTCGTGACTTTACGAAAAACAAAACAAAACTCCGCGTTTGAGGTCATAAAGTCGTGACTTTACGAAAAACAAAACTCCGTGTTTGAGGTCATAAAGTCGTGACTTTACGAAAAACAAAACTCCGTGTTTGAGGTCATAAAGTCGTGACTTTACGAAAAACAAAACTCCGTGTTTGAGGTCATAAAGTCGTGACTTTACGAAAAACAAAACAAAACTCCGCGTTTGAGGTCATAAAGTCGTGACTTTACGAAAAACAAAACTCCGTGTTTGAGGTCATAAAGTCGTGACTTTACGAAAAAACAAAACAAAACTCTGTGTTTGAGGTCATAAAGTCGTGACTTTACGAAAAACAAAACTCTGTGTTTGAGGTCATAAAGTCGTGACTTTACGAAAAACAAAACTCAGTGTTTAAAGGTCATAAAGTCGTAACTTAACGTGAATGTCTCCTTTTTCTTTTTCTCTTTAAGAACGACCCGGATACGTCGTCGTAGTAACATAAAAGAAAACATTGATCAATCACGTGTTCTACTGAATATTGATGTTTCTATCAGAGGTGAAGTCAGTGGTTAAAGTACGACGTCGTGTTTTTAAAGCCCTTTTTTGTGTTTTTATTTCACGTCTGGACGTAGAGGAGGGTGCGGAGCACTTCCTGTTCCTATCAGTTGGTTAAAACTCAACAGAGACTAAAGTCACATCAACAGATCTTTGTTAACATCTGAGGGAAATTAATCTGACTGATCCAATGGAACATGAGGAACTTCAAGACCATGAGGAACTTCAAGAACATGAGGAGCATGAGGAACACGAGGAGCGTGAGGAGCATGAGGAGCGTCAGGAACACGAGGAGCGTGAGGAACACAAGGAGCGTGAGGAGCATGTGGCTGTGAGTTCAGTCTGTTTGAAGGATGAGATTTTAGGAGACGGTCACATGTGCCTTTGTGTCGCGCTGAGCTGCTTTGTCTGTAACTCATTTAAACGGGACTTTGAACGCACCACCTCAGTATTCAGGTTTGCAGTTCCTGCAGCTGCCACATGAAGAAGCACAAACAGAAAGCGGTGTGCAAACCTCAGAGCTCTTTTTTGCTGAACGAGGATACATGTTGACGTTCAGTGTTTGGTTGCTTCTATTCTTCTTCCAGCGGGACGTCAGTGGATGTTTTTGACTCTCTCTTCTTACAGCGTGACGGATGGTTTGATACTTTGATTTTTTTTTGAAGTTTTGCTTGTAACTTTTTAACCAGGAACAGAAAGCGTCTGTCACACAACCTTCACCCTTCATTTCATTTACTTTGATAAGTTTTATGTTGGTTTGATTCCTCCTGATGCATGAACAGGTGCATGTTAGGAAAGACGACGGCTTCTCTGGAGCCAAGCGGCTCCGGTTTGAATGTGAAGATGCAGTTTACCTTTATGTTCTCCGTAGAGGACTTTGATCTCCTGGTTGCCTTGGTTACCGTGCATCATACTGTCACATGGACAGGAAGTAAATCACTGCTGTGTGCAGGTTAAACCTGCAGCAGTTCCTCCAACAGATTTACTTTGACAGATGTCATTTTTTCTGACGGCTGATTAAAGTGTCAGAATTCATTGGACTCACACAGCGGCCATTTTCCTCTGATGTCACGCTCATGTTCTGGTACCACGAAAAAAAAAGGTTCAACCGTGTTTGAGCAGCTGTGGCTGTTTTCAGACTGAAAGCGAGCAGGAAGAGAGCAACAGAAATAACCAGAAGACATCCAATCAGAGAACAGCTGACTGATTCAAACAGCGGATTGGACGACAATCAAAGAGGATCAGGTTTAAAGACAGTTTCATATGACAGGTGTGTAGGAGAGGGATTCAAAGTCACACACGGTGACACAAAAACATCGGCACTGTTTTGATAAATATCAAATATTAGAGATGCAGCGTTAAAGTGC